>RXID01014756.1:227500-394054 GCA_005019695.1 Trichopus zeylanicus subsp. travancoricus
GCAACAGTAGTAGTATCAGTAGTAGCGGTAAGAGTAGTAGTAGTAGTAATAGCAGCAATAGTATTATTAGTAGAAGCGGTATTAGTGGCAATAATAGTAGTAGTATTAGTAGTAATAGTAGTAGTTGTACAAGTGGCATTAGTAGTAGTAGTAGTAGCAGCTGCAGTAATAGTGCCAATAATAGTAGTAGCAGGAGTAGTAGTAGTAGTAGTAGTAATAGTAGTAGTTGTACACGCGGCATTAGTAGTAGTAGTAGTAGCATCAGCAGTAATAGTGCCAATAATAGTAGTAGCAGGAGTAGTAGTAGTAGTTGTTGTAGTAGCGTCATCTGCAATAGCAATAGTAGATGTTGTAATTGTAGTAATAGTAGCAAAAACACTAGTAGCAACAGCAATGGCGGTAGTAATAGTAGTATTAGTAGCTGCATTAATGATGGTAGTAGTAGGGGTAGTAGTTGCAATAGGTGTAGGGGTAGGAGTAGCAGTGTTAGTATTTGTAGTAGTAGCACAAGTAGTAGGAGGAGTAGTAGTAGTAGGAATTAAATTGGTAGTAGCAGTGGTAGTAGTAGTAGTGGTATCAGTATTATTAGAAGTAGTAGTGGTAGTAGTATTAGTAGTAGTAGAAGAAGTAGTAGTAGTAGGAGGAGTTGCAAGAGCAACAATAATAATAGTTGCTATTGCAGTAGTAGAAGTCGTAGTAGTAGTAAAAGTAGTAGCAGTACTAGTGGTAGTAGTAGTTGTTGTAGGAGTTGTACTAGGAGTAGTTGTTATAGTAGTAATAGTACGAGTAGTTGTAGTAGTAGCAGTAGTTGTACTAGTAGCTGTTATTGTAGCAGCAGCAGTTGCATTAGTAGTAGTAACAGTAGTAGTGGTAGAAGTAGTAGTACTAGTAGTATTAGTCAAAGTTATAGTATGAGTAGTAGTAGCAGTTGTAGTTGTTGGAGCAAGGGTAGTAGCAGCAGTAGTAGCAGTACCAGTAGTTTTAGTAGTTGCTATAATAGTAGTAGTAGTACCATTAGTTGTAGTAGTTGTTGTAAAAGTAGTAGTAGTGGCAGTAGTAGAAGTTGTGGCAGTAGTAGAAGGTGTAGCAGTTATAGTATTAGTTGCAGTAGTTGTGATGGGAATAGCAGTAGCTACAAGAGTTGTAGTTGTAGTTGTAGTAGTCATAGTAGTATTAGTAGTAGTATTAGTAGTAGTTGTAGTAGTAGTAGTAGTAGTGGTGGTTGTAGTAGTAGTAGCAGCAGTAGCAGCAACAACAGTAGTTGTAGTAGTAGTAGTAGTAGTAGCAATTATACTAGGAGTAGTAGTAGCAGTAGGAGTTGGAGTAGGAATTGTTCAAGTAGTAGTAGGAGAAGGAGTAGTAGCAGTTTTAGTAGGAGTTGTAGTAGGGGTAGTAGTAGGGGTTGTAGTTGCTAGAGTAGTGGTTGGGGTAGTAGTACTAGTATTTGTTATAGTAGTTGTCGTAGTAGTATTAGTAGTTGCAGTAGTATTCGTAGTTGTGGTAGTAGTGGTAGTAAAAGGAGTTGTGGCATTAGCTGTAGCAATAGTAGTAGTAGTAGTAGTAGTAGTAGTAGTAGTTTTGGTAGTATTAGTTGTAGCACTAGTAGTAGTAACTATAGTAGTAGGTGAAGTAGTTGTAGTAGTAGTAGTAGTCATAGTAGTAGTAGGAGCAACAGCAGTAGTAGAATTATTATTAGTAGCAGTAGGAGTAGTACTAGCAGTTGTAGTATTGGCAGTAGCAGGAGTTGCAGGAATATTAGTATTAGTGCTAGCAGTAGTAGAAGTAGTACTTGTTGTTGTAGTATTAGTAGTAGTAGTAGAAGTAGAAGTAGTAGTTGTTATCGTAGTATTAGTAGTAGTAGTAGTAGCAGCAGCAGCAGTACTGATAGTAGGAGTAGCAGTGGTAGTAGTAGAAATATAGTTGTTATTTTAGTACTAGTAGTAGAAGAAGGAGTTATAGTAGGAGTAGTAGTTGGAGTTGTACTTGTTAGAGTTATGGTAGAAGTAGTAGTTGTTGTTGTGTTAGCAGTAGGAGTTGGAGAAGTAGTTGGAATAGTAATAGTCATAGTAGTAGTAGGAGTAGGAGTAGTAGTAGTAGATGAAGTAGTGATAGCGGTAGTAGTTGTAGGAGTTTGAATAGTAGTAGATGTAGTAACAGTAGTGGTAGTAGTTGAAGTATTAGTAGTAGGAAGAGTTGTTGTAGTTGTAGTAGTAGGAGAAGTAGTAGTTGTAGTAGTAGTAATATTAGTAGTAGCAGTAGTAGTACTAGTAGTAGCAGTAGTAGTAGCGGGGGTAATAGTACATTAGCAGTACTAGTAGTAGTGGTAGTAGCTGTTGTAATGGTAGTATTAGTTGTGGGAGCAATGGAAGCAGTAGTTGTAGTACTAGCTACAAGAGCAGTAGTGATAGTAATAGTAGTGTTTGTAGTAGTAGTAGTAGTCATCTTATTCGAAGTAGTAGGAGTAGTAGTAGTTGAGCTGTAGCAGTACTAGTAGTAGTTGTTGTAGTAGTAGTAGTAGTAGTTACTATGGTTATTGTTGTAATTGGAATAATATTCAGAGGAGTAGTAGTTGTAGTTGTAGTAGTAGTAGTAGTTGGAGCAATACTCACAGTTGGAGTTGGATTAGGTGTTGTAGTAGCATTAGTAGTTGTAGTAGTAGACAAGTAGCTGTAGCAGTAGTAGTAGCGACTGTAGTTGTAGTAGTAGTCATAGTGGTAGTAGCCGGAGCAGTAGTAGTAGTAGTTGTTGTTGTTGTTGTTGTTGTTATTATTGTTGTAGTTGTAGTATTACTAATTGTAGCGATAGCAGTAGCTGTAGTAGTAGGATTAGCAGTAGTAGTACTGGTAATAGCAGAAGCAACACTCGTAGTGGTAGTAGCAGGAGTGTTAGGATTAGTGGTTTTATTAGGAGTAGTTGTAGTAGTAATAGTAGTAGTAGTAGCCAAAGTAGTAGGAGTGTTTGGATTAGTAGTAGTATTAGTAGTAGTAGCAGTAATGGTAGTTGTAGGAGTTGTAGTGGTTGTAGTGTAGAAGTAGTAGGAGTAGTGTTAGTATTAGTAGTAGTAGTACCAGTAGTAGGAGTAGTAGGAGTACCAATAGTAGGAGGAGTAGTAGTACTAGTAGAGGTGTATGAGAAGTAGAAGTAGTAGGAGTAGTAGTAGTTATAGTAGTGCTAGAGGTCGCAGTAGTAGTAGTAGTAGTAGAAGTCATGGTAGTAGTAGTAGTAGTAGTGGTAGTAGTTGTAGTTGTAGGAGTAGCAGTAGGACTTGTCGTTGTACTAGTAGTAATAATAGTAGTAGTAGTTGTTGTTGTTGTTGTTGTAGTTGTAGTAGTAGTTGTAGTAGTAGCTATTCTTCTAGGACGTGTTGGAGTACAAGTGGTAATAGGAGTAGTGGTTGTTGGAGTAGGGGCAGCAATAGTTGTAGGAAATGTAGCAGCTGTAGGAGTTGGTGTAGGAGTCGTTATAGTAGTAGTAGTAGGAGGAGGAGGAGTTGTAGTAGTGGTGGAAGTCGGATTAGAAGTAGGTGTCATAGTAGTAGCTGTAGTACTACTATTACTAGTAATAGTAGTAGCAGCATCAGTAGCAGCAGTAGCCGTTGCAACAGCAGTAGAAGTAGTAGTAGTAGTAGTATTCATTGTAGTTGTGGTAGTTGTAGTAGTGGAAGGAGTAGTAGTAGCAGTCATTGAACTAGTAGTAATGTCGGAGTAGTCTTAGTAGTAGTAGTAGCAGTGGCAGTAGTAATAGTAGTAGTAGCAGGAGTCATAGTAGTAGTAGTATAAGTACTAGTAGAAGTAGTAATAGTAGCAGTAGCAGTAGAAGGAGTAGCAGTAGCCGTAGTAATAGTTGTAGTAGTAGTAGTAGCATAGTAGGAGTGTTTGGAGTAGTTGTATCAGTACGGGAATAGTAGCGCGGTAATTGTAGTAGGGGCAGCAGTAGCAGTAAGAGTAGTCATAATAGTAGTAGTAGTAGTAGTAATAGTTGTTGTTTTAGTTATAGTAGTCATAGTTGTGGTAGAAGCAGTAGTTGTAGTAGAAGGAGTTGGAGTAGGAGTGGTAGTTGCTGTAGTAGTAGTTGTAGCAACAGACGTAGTAGTAGTAGTAGAAGTTGTAGTAGTAGTAGCAGTCATAGTAGTAGTAGAAGTAGTAGCATCAACAGCAGTAGTAGTAGCACTAGCAACAACAACAATAGAAGTAGTAGTAGTAGTAGTAATAGGATTAGTTGTAGTAGTTATAGTAGAAGTAGTAGTGGTATTAGTAGTAGCAGTAGTAGTTGTTGTTGTTGCAACAGGGGGAGTTATAATTTTAGCTGTAGAAGTTGCAGTAGTAGTAGTAGTAGCAGCAACAACAGCAGCAGTAGTTGTAGTAATATTACAAGTTGTAGTTATAGTTGTTGTTGTTATAGTAGTTGTTGTTGCATTAGTAGCAATAGTAGCATTAGTAATTGTAGCAGTAGTTGTAGCAGTAGGAGAAGTTGCAAGAGCCGTAGTAGTAGCTGTAGCAGCAATAGTAGCAGTAGTAATAGTGTAGTAGTAGCCGCAGTAGTAGCGGTAGTTGTAACAGAAGTAGTAGTTCTAGTAGTAATAGTGCAGTAGTAGCAGTTGTGGCAGTAGTAGTAGTAGTAGCAGGAGCAATAATTGTAGAAGCAGTAGTAGTAGTAGTTGAAGTGGTAGGAGTAGTAGTCGGAGTTGGTGTTGGAGTAGTAGTAGTAGTAGGAGTAGTATTATTGGTGGTAGTAGTTGCAGTAGTAGAAGTAGTAGTGTTATTATTAGTAGTATTAGTAGCAGTAGTAGTAGTTGTTGTAATAGTAGGAGTAGTAGTAATAGTTATAGTAGTAGTTGTAGTTATAGTTGTAGTAGTTGTAGTTATAGTTGTAGTAGTAGTAGCGGTAGTACTGGTAGTTGTTGGAATAGTAGTAGTACTAGTGAAAGTAGTAGTTGTAGCAGTTGTTGTTGTTGTTGTACTAGTAGTTGTAGAAGTAGTAGCAATGGTACAAGTATGAGTTGGGGTAGGAGTCGTTGTAGGAGTAGTAGTATTTAGAGTATGGTTAGTAGTACTTGAAGGAGCAGGAGTAGCAGTAGGATTTGGAGTACGAGTGGCAGTTGCGGTAGTTGTAGGAGTAATAGGCGTAATAGTAGAAGAAGTAGTAGGAGTAGGAGCATGAATAGTAGATGTTATAGTAGTTGTTGTTGTAGGAGCTACAGTAGCTGCATCTATAGTTTTAGTAGAAGTGGTAGTTTTATTCCTAGTAGTAGTGGTATTCATAGTAGTAGTAGTAATAGCAGTAGTTGATGGACTAGTAGCAGGAGCAATTGTACTTGAAGTTGAAGTAGTAGTAGTAGTAGTTATTGTAGTAGTAGCTGGAGGAGTAATAGTAGTAATAGTAGTAATAGTAGTACTTGTAGTAGTAGTTGTTGCTATTTTGTGGTAATAGTAGTAGCAGCAGCAGCAGTAGTAGTAGTAGTAATAGTAGCAGAAGTAGTAGTAGTATCAGTAGTAGTAGCATTGGTAGTAGTAGTAGCGGGACTAGTAGAAGAAGTAGAAGTAGTACTAGTAGTAGTAGCAACAGCAACAACAGTAGTAGTGGTTGTATTAGTACAAGCAGTAGTAGTACTAGTAGTAGTAGTAGTAGTAGTAGGAGTGTTTGGAGTAGTACTATTAGTACAAGAAGTAGCAGTAGTGCTATGAATCATAAGAGTACTAGTAGTGGTAGAAGTAGTCATAATAGTAGTAGTAGCAGCAGTAGTAGTAGTAGTCATAGTAGTAGCAGCAGCAGTAGCAGTAGTCGTTGTTATTGTAGGAGCTATAGGAATAGAAGTTGTAGGAGTGTTAGGAGTAGATGGTAATCTCGGAAGCTATAGGAGGGTTAGCAACAACAGTAGTAGTATTAGTAGCAATTATACTAGTTATAGAATTTGTTGTAGTAGTACTAGTAGTAATTGTAGTAGTAGTTGTTGTTATTCTAGTAGTAGTGATAGCAGTAGTACGAGAAGGAGGTGCAATTGGAGTAGTAGTAGGCAAAGTAGTAGTTGGAGTAGGGGTAGTAGTAGTAGCAGCTGTAGTACTAGTAGTAGGAGTTAAATTAGGAGTAGTAGTAGTTGTTGTTGTTATTCTAGTAGTAGTGATAGCAGTAGTACTAGAAGGAGGTCCAATAGGAGTAGTAGTAGGCAAAGTAGTAGTTGTAGTAGGGGTAGTAGTAGCAGCAGCAATAGTAGTGGCAGTAGGAGTTAAATTAGGAGTAGTAGTAGTAGTAGTTGTAGTAGGAGTAGTTATAGTAGCAGTAGTGGAAGTCGGAGTAGAAAGAGTTGTTGTAGTAGTAGAAGTAGTAGTACTAGTACTATTACTAGTAGCAGTAGTTTTTGTAGTAGTAGTACTAGTAGTAGAAGAAGTAGTAGTAGTAGTTGTTGTTGTTGTTGTTGTGGTTGTTGTAGTAGTTGTATTATTAGTAGTAGTAGTTGTCATTGTAGTAGTTGGAGTTAGAGTTAGGGTAGTATTAGGAGTTGTAGTAGTTGGACTACGGGTTGTAGTAGTAGTAGGAGTAGTATTAGCCGAAGGAGTTGGAGTAGGAGCAGTAGTAGTAATAGTAATAGTAATAGTAGTAGTAGTAGTGGTGGTGGTAGTAGTAGTAGTAGTAGTTCCTATTGTAGTAGTAGCAGTAGTAGTACCTGTAGTAGTAAGAGTATTTTGTTAAGAAGAATTAGTACGAGTAGTAGTAGTAGTAGTTTTGTTGTTGTTGTAGTTGTAGTAGTTATTGTTGTTGTTGTCGTAGTAGGAGTGTAGTAGTAGTAGTAGGAGGAGTAGTATTAGTTGAAGCTGTAGGAGTGTTAGGAGTTGTAGTAGTAGTAGGAGTAGTAGTTGTTGTTGTAGTAGGAGGAGTGTTAGGAGTAGTAGGAGGAGGAGGAGTAATAGTATTAGTTGTAGTAGTAGTATTGCAATAGTAGTAGTAGTTATTGTTGTAATAGTATCGTCTTCGTAAGCCGCGGACTCATCCATTGGAGTCTGCTTCGCTCGGCTTCGTCGTCGGCTTTGAATAGTCGTAGTCTATCGTCCCAATTGGCGTCCCTCGATCGTCGTGCCAGGCGTCCGGTCCGGCCTCGTAGTACGTGTAGTAGTTTGTTGTGGTTATTGTAGTGCACGTACTCTAATGTATTAGTATTAGTAGTAAGTGGTAGTATAAATAGCAGTTGTCCAAGTACCGACCAAGCGTAAGCAGCAGTAGCACGAATCGTACGTAGTCGTTGGTTGTAGGCTCGGTTTGGACACCCTTCGTCGGCGTCGTCGTCGGCGTTGGGAGTAGCTATTGCCTCAGCCGTCGTTGTCGTCGTGGCCGTCGTCTGAGTCCACCCTTGGAGTTGGCGTTCTCGTAGGCGTTTGCAGTAGTTGTAGTACTTCTAGTAGGAGTAGCAGTCTTAGTAGTTGTAGGAGTAAGAGTAGCGGTAGTACTAGAAATAGTAGTGGTAGTACTAGTAGTAATAGTAGTAGCAACTGTAGCAGTAGTGGAAGTACTAGTAGAAGTAGCAGTAGCTTTATTAGTAGTAACAGTAGTAGCGACAGTAGTTGTTGTTGTAGCTGTAGTAATAGTAGTATTAGTCAGAGTTGTAGTAGGAGTAATCGTTTGAGTTGTAGTTGTTGGAGTAGTGGTAATAGCAGTCGTTGTTGCAGTAGTAATAGTTGTAGTAGTAGGAGTCGCAGCAACGGCAACAGTAGTAATTATAGCAATAGTAGAAGGCATAGTGGTTCTAGTATTAGTAGTAGAAGTTGTAGTAGGAATCGCAATGGCTGTAGGGATAGTAGTAGTAGTACTAGCAGCAGTAGTAATAGTAGTTGTAATAGTAGAATTATTATTAGTAGTAGTAGTAGGAGCAGAAGTAGTAGTCATAGTAGTAGGAGTTGTAGTAGCAGTAGTAGAAGTAGTTGTAGTAGTTGGTGTTGTAGTAGCAGTAGGAGTTGGAGTAGTAGTATTAGCAGGAGTTGTTATAGGAGTAGTAGCAGCGGTTGTAGTTGTTATAGTGGTAGGAGTTGTAGTAGTGGTGGTGGTGGTGGTGGTGGTGGTAGTAGTAATAGTAGTACTAGTTGTAGGGGTAGTCATAATAATATTATTAGTAGTAGTTGTTCTTATTGTTGTTTTAGTTGTAGTAGTTGTGGGAGTAGTAGTAGTAGTAATAGTAGTAGTAGTAGTTGTGGTAGTAGCAGTAGTAGACGTAGCAGCAGCAGTAGTAGGAGTTAGAGTAGGGGTCATAGTCACAGTACTAGTAGTAGTAGTAGTACTAGGAGTAGTAGTAGCAGCAGTAGGTTTAGCAGTAGGGGCAGTAGTAGGAGTAGTAGTATAGTGTTAGTATTAGTAGTACTAGTGTTAGGAGTAGTAGGAGTAGTGGTAGTAGCAATTGTACTACTAATGGAAGTAGTAGAAGAAGTAGTATTAGTAGTTGTTGTTGTAGTAATAGTAGTAGTAGTTGTTGTTGTAGTAGTAGTAGTAGTATTAGGAGTGGTAGAAGCAGTAGGCATTGGAGTAGGAGTAGTAGTAGTAACTGTAGTAGTAGTTGTTGTAGTAGTAATAGTAGTAGCAGTAGTAGTGGTAGTAGTAGTAGTAGTCATAGTAGTAGTAGAAATAGTAGCTGTAGTAGTCGTAATAGTAGCAACAACAACAACAATAGTAGTAGCGGTAGTATTAGTAGTAGTATAAATCATCACCGTAGTAGTTGTAGTAGTAATCGGAGTAGTAGGAGTAGTTGTTGTTGTAGTAGGAGTAGTAACAGTAGTAGTGGTTGTTGTAACTGTAGCTGTAGTAGTAATTGTAGTATCAACAATAGTAATAGTAGTAGAAGTAGAAGTAGCAATAATAATAGTAGTAATAGTAGCAGTAGTAGTCATAGTAGTAGTCGTAGTCGTAGTGGTTATAGTAGTAGTAGTACTAGTAGTAGTAGTAATACAGTAGTAGCCCTAGCTGTGGTTGTAGCAATAGTAGTAGTTATCACAGTAATAGTAGCAGCGGTGGCAGTAGTAATAGTAGTTGTAGTTGCTGCAGTAGTAATAGTACTAGTAGTAGCAGCAGCAGTATTAGTTAGAGTAGGTGTAGGAGTAGTAGTATTAGTGGTTGTAGTTGTTGGAGTAATAGTTGTAGTGTTAGTATCAGTAGTATTAGTACCAGTAGTAGAAGTTGTAGTAGTAGTAGTTGTTGTTGTTGTTGTTGTAGTAGTTGCAGCAGTACTAGCGGTTGTAGTAGTAGTTGTAGTTGTACCCATAGTTGTAGAAGTGGTAGTAGGAGTAGTAGTGTAAGTAGTAGTAGGAGGGTACTAGTAGTATAGGAGGAGTAGTCGTAATAGTAGTACTAGTACAAGTAGTAGTAGTAGTCGTAATAGTAGTAGTAGTAGAAGTAGTAGTAGTAGTCGTAGTAGAAGTAGTAGTAGTAGTAGCTGTAGGTTTTGGAGTAGGGGCAATAGTTGGAGTAGTAGTGTTATTATTAGTAGTAGTTGTGCTAGGAGTAGTAGGAGTAGTGGTAGTAGCAATTGTACTAGTACTTGAAGTAGTAGAAGAAGTGGTAGTAGTAGTTGTAGTAGTAGTAATAGTAGTAGTTGTTGTTGTTGTTGTAGTAGTAGTAGTAGTTTTAGTAGTAGCAATAGTAGTTGTTGTAGTAGTAGTAGTAGTAGTAGTAGTAGTAGTAGTAGTAGTAGTAGTAGTAATAGTTGGAGTAGGGGTAGCAGGAGTATTAGGAGTGGTAGAAGCAGTAGGGGTTGGTGTAGGACTCGTAGTAGCAGATGTAGTAGAAGTAGTTATTGTAGTAATTATAGAAGCTACAGTAGTAGTAATAGTAATAGTAGTAGTAGTAGTACTAGTAGCAGTAGTAGTAATAGTAGTCGCAATAGCAGCAACTGTAGTTGCGGTAGTAGTAGTAATAGTAGTAGTATAAATCACAGTTGTAGTAGTAGTAGCAGTAATCAGAGTAGTAGGAGTAGTTGTTGTTGTAGCAGTAGTAGTAATCGTAGTTGTTGTTGTTCTAGCAGCAGCAGTAGTAGCAATTCTACTACCAGTAGTAGTAGTAGTAATAGATGTAGAAGCAATAATAGTAATAGCAGTAGCAGTTGCATCAACTGCAACAACAGCAACAGAAGTGGGGGTGGGAGTAGTAGTAGTAGTACTAGTAGTAGTAGTAGTGCAGTAGTAGCCGCAGCTATAGTAGTAGTAGTTGTCGCAATAATTGTAACAGCAGTGGCAATAGTTGTAGTAGTTGGTGTAGTAGCTGCAGTAGTAATGGTACTAGTACTAGCAGCAGTAGTAGTTGTTGAAGTAGTAGGAGTAGTAGCCGGAGTAGGTGTAGGAGTAGGAGTAGTAGTAGGAGTATGATAAGTTGTATTAGTACCAGTAGTAGTCGTGGAAGTAGTAGTAGTAGTAGTAGTAGTAGTAGTAGTAGTAGTAGTAGTAGTAGTAGTAGTAGTAGTAGTAGTAGTAGTAGAAATAGTAGTAGTAGTAGTAGTAGTAGCAGTAGCAGTAGTAGAAGTAGGAGGAGTGTTAGAATTTGTAGTAGTTGTAGTAGAAGTAGTAGTAGTAGTGTTAGTATTAGGAGTAGTAGTAGTAGGAATAGCAATATTCGTAATTGTACTAGTAGTAGTAGTAGTAGTAGTAGTTATAGTTCTTGTTGTTGCAGTGGTAGTAGTGGTAGCTGTAGTAGAAGTTGGAGATGGAGTCAGAGTTGTAGTAGGCGTACTAGTACCAGGATTAGGTGTAGTAGAAGTAGTAGTAGTAGTTGTAGCAATAGGAGTCGGACTAGGAGTAGTAGTAGCAGTAGTAGGAGTAGTAGGAGTAGTAGTTGTAGTAGTAGGAGGAGTAGGAGTAGTAGCAGAACTTGTAGTAGTGTTAGTATTAGTAGAAGTACTTCCAGTAGTAGTTAGAGTTATAGTAGAAGCAATTGTTCTACTAGTAGTAGTATTAGTAGTAGTAGTAGTGGTAGTAGTAGTAGTAGTAGTAGTAGTAGTAATAGTAGTAGTAGTAGAAGTAGTAGTTGTGTTAGTATTAGTAGAAGTACTACCAGTAGTAGTTGGAGTTGTAGTAGAAGCAATTGTACTAGTAGTACTCGTAGTAGTGGAAGTACTAGTAGTAGTAGTAGTAGTAGCAGTAGGAGTAGTATTACTAGTAATACCAGTAGTAGTAGCAGTAGTTTTAGTACCAGTCGTAGTGGTAGTAGTTGGATTAGCGGTAGTAGTAGGAGTCGTAGTAGTTGGAGTAGGGGTAGTGGCAGTATTAGGAGTTATAGTAACTATAGGTGTTGGTGTAGGAGCAGTAGTAGGAGTTGTAGTTGTTGTAGTCATTGTGCTAGTGGTAGTAGTAGGAGTAGCAGTAGCAGCAGTAATCGTAGTAGTAGTAATAGTAGTTGGAGTAGTAGCAGTAGAAGTTATAGTAGTAGGAGCTTTTGGAGTAGTAGTATCAGTACAAGTAGCAATAGTTGTAGTATTAGTAGGAGTAGCAGTAATAGCAGTAGTGTTAGTACTAGAAGTAGTGGTTATAGTAGTAGTGGTGGTAGTAGTAGTAGTAGTAGTAGTCGTAGTTGGAGTGTAGTAGCTGAAGTATTATTAGGAGTAGTAGTATTTGTTGTAGTAGTAGGAGTATTAGTAGTAGGAGTAGTAGTATAGTAATATTAGTAGTAATAGTTGTTGTTCTAGTAGTAGTAGTAGTAGTAGTAGTAGTAGTAACAGTTGCAGTAGGAGTTGGAGTAGGAGTTGGAGTAGGATTTGTAGTAGTAGTAGTAATAGTAGGGAGTACTAGTAGTAGAAGTGGTATTGTGGTAGTAGTAGTAGTAATAGTAGTAGTAGTAGTTATTCTAGTAGTGGTAGTAGTAGAAGTGTTAATATTAGTAATCGTAGTAGTAGTAGTAGTGGTTGTTATTGTTGTTGTTGTGTTAGTATTAGTAGAAGTTGTACCAGTAGTAGGAGTATTAATAGTAGCAATTCTACTAATAGTAGAAGCAGTACTACTACTCCTACTACTACTAGTAATAGTATTAGTTGTAGTAGTGGTAGTAGTAGTGGTGGTGGTAGTAGTAGTTGTGGTAGTAGCAGTAGTAGTAGAAGCAATAATAGTTGTAGGAGTTGTTGGAGAGGGAGTTTGAGTAGCAGTAGTAGCGGGAGCCGTAGTAGTAGCAGTAGGTGTAGGAGTAGTAGTAATAGTAGGAGTTCAAGTAAGAGTTGGTGTAGGATTAGTAGTAGTAGTAGGAGTAGTAGTGGTAGTAGTAGTAGTTGTTGTTGTAGTAGTAATAGTAGTAGTAGTAGTAGTAGTAGTTGGAGTAGGAGTCATAGTAATAGTAGTAGTTGGAGTAGTAGTTGTAGTGGGAGTCATAGTAATAGTAGTAGTTGTAGTAGTAGAAGCAGTAGTATTAGCTATAATACTAATAGTAGCAACAGTGGCAGTAAGATCAGCAAGAGCCGTACTAGCAATAGTAGAAGGAGCAGCAGTTGTATTAGTAGTAGTAGCAAATCAGAATTCCTAGTAGCAGTTGTAGCTGTAGGAATTGCAGTAGTAGCAATAACAGGAGAAGCAGGATCAATAGGAGTAGTAGCGGTAGTAGCAGCAGCTGTAGAAGCATTAGTTGTAGCTGTAGTAGCAGTAGCAGTAGTAGTAGTAGTAGTAGTAGTAGCAATAGTAGAAGTAGTAGTAGAAGTAGTAGTAGTAGCAGAAATAGTAGTAGTAGTCATAGTAGTTGTTGTGGTGGTAGCAGTCGCAGTAGAAGTAGTAATAGTTGTTGTGGTAGTAGCAGTAGCGGCGGGAGTAGTAGTAGTGGCAATTGCACTAGTAGTAATGTAGTTGTAGTCTTAGTAGTAGTAGTAGTAGCAGGTGGGGTAGTTGTAGTAGTAGTAGTAGTAGTAGTAGTAGTAGTAGTAGTAGTAGTAGTAGTAGTAGTCGTAGCAGTAGCAATAGTAATAGTAGTAGTAGTAGTGGGAGTGTTTGGAGTAGCAGTATTAGTATGAGTAATAGAAGTAGTAGTAGTAGGATGAGGAGGAGGAGCAGTAGTAGCGGTAGGAGTTGTTGTAGTAAGAGTAGTAGTAGTAGTAGTAGGGGTAGAAGTAGTAGCAGTACTACTAGTAGTAGTAGTACTATGGGTAGAAGCAGTAATAGTAGTAGCAATAGTTGTAGTAGGAGTTGGAGTAGGAGCGATTGTTGCAGTAGTAGTCATAGTAGTAGGATTAGTAGCAGTAGCAGTAGGTGTAGGAGTAGGGGTAGTTGTTGGAGTCGTAGTAGTTGTTCGTGTATGCAAAGTAGTAGTAGGAGTAGTAGTAGCAGTAGTGGTTGTACTAGTAGTAGTATGAGCAGTAGTAGTTGGTAGTAGCAGCAGCAATAGTAGTAGCAGTAGTTGTAGGATTAGTAGGAGTAGTAGTTATAGGAGTAATAGTTGCTGTAGTAGTAGTAGTAGTAGTAGTAGTTGTAGCAATAGCTGTAATAATAGTAGTAGCTGTAGTAGTGCTAGTAGTTGAAGAAGTAGTAGTAGTCAGAGTAGGTGTAGGAGTTAGAGTAGTAGTAGGAATAGTAGTATTAGTGGTAGTAGTTGTAGGAGTAGTAGTAGAAGTGTTTGTATTAGTAGTATTACTACCAATAGTTGTAGTCGTAGTAGTAGTTGTAGTTGGAGTAGCGGTAGTAGTAGTAGTAGTTGGAATAGAAGTTGTACAAGTAGTTGTGTTGGTAGTAGTATGACTTGGTGTTGGAGTCATAGTAGGAGTATGGTTAGTAGTAGCTGAAGGAGTAGTTTAGTAGTAGGAGTTGGAGTAAGAGTGGTAGTTGCAGTTGTAGGAGTAATAGGAGTAGTAGTAGAAATAGTTGTAGGAGTAGGAGTAGGAATAGTAGCAGTAGTACAAGTACTAGTAGTAGGATTTGCAGAAGTAGCATCTGTAGTTGTAGTAGTGGTAGTAGTAGTATTCATAGTAGCATTATTAGTAGCAGTAGTTGATGGACTAGTAGCAGTACCGGTTCAACTAGTAATATAAGTAGAAATAATAGTAGTAGTAGTAGTAGTAGTAGTAGTAGTAGTAGTAGTAGTAGTAGTAGTAGTTCTTGTTGTAGTAGTAGTTGGAGTAGTTGTAGTTGGAGCAATAGTAGTAATAATAGTAGTTGCTGTAGGAGTAGTAGTAGTACCAGTATTAGAAGTTATAGTTGTTGTGTAGTGGTAGTCGCAACTATTGCAGTAGTAGAAATAGTAGTAGTAGTAGTAGCAGTAGTAGTAGTATTTGTTGTAGTAGTAAGAGAAATAGCAGGAGTAGCAGTAGAAGTAGTAGTTGTAGTAGTAGTAAGTGCAGTAGCAGCTACAGTAGTAGCAGCAGCAATAGTATTAGTAGTTGGATTAGTCTTGGCAGTAGCAATAGTAGTAGTAGTAGTGGTGGAGGGAGCGTACGGAGTAGTAGTACTAGTACGAGTAGTAGCAGCAGCAGTAGTAGTAGTTGTCATAATTGTAGTATTAGTAGTAGCAGTAGCGATAGTAGTTGTAGTAGCAGCAGCAGTAATAGTAGTAGTGGTTGTAGTAGTAGGAGTGCAGTAGTAGTAGTAGTAGTAGTAGTTGGAGTTGTAGTCATAGAAGTTGTTGGAGTGTTAGGATTAGTAGCTAGTCGTAGAAGTTTTAGGAGTGTTAGGAGGAGGAGTAGTAGAAGGAGTGTTAGTATTAGTAGTAGTAGTAGGATTAGTAGGAATCGTAGTTGGAGTAGTAGTAGTAGCAATTGTAGTAGTAGTAGTTGTTGTTGCAGCAGTAGTACTTGTAGTAGGTGTTGTTATTGTGGTAGTGGTAGTAATAAGAGTTGGAGTAGTAGTAATAGGCGTAGTGTTGCTAATATTACTGCTAATGCTACTACTACTATATCTACTACTATTGCTACAGCTGCTACTGCTGCTACTACAATTATAGCTCCTACTATTACTTTTACTACTACAATAGCTACTACTACCACTATTATAGCTACAACTATTACTACTAATACTGCTACTACGGCTACTACCACTATCGCTACTGTGACAACTGCCGCTACTTTTGCTACTACTAATGCTGCTACTTCCACTGCTACTACTCTTACTACTACTACTGCTGCTGCTGCTACTACTACTACTACTACTACAACTACTACTACTATTACGACTAATACTATTACTATTACAACTACTACCACTACTACTGTTACAATTGCTATGACTAATACTACTGCTACAGCTGCCGCTACTACCACTGTGGCTACTACTACTACAGCTCTTACTACTACTACTACTACTACTACTACTACTATTGCTACGACTATGACTACTACTAATGCTACTACTACTACTGCTGTTGCGGCTACTACTACTACTACAAATGCTACTACTATTGCTACTATAATTGTTATGACTACAACTGTTACTACAGCGGCAACTTCTACTGATACTACTTTTGCAACAACAACTACTACTACTAACTACTACTACTGATACTGCTACTACTGCTACTGCTACTACTACTTCTACAATTGCTACTTCTACAACTGCTACTACTACTAGTACTACTACTACTATTGCAACTGCAATAACTGCTAATACTGCCACAACTGCAGCTACTACTGCTACTACTAACATTACTGCTGCTACTACTGCTACTAATACTACTACAGCTGCTACTACTACTGCGACTACAACAATTGATACTACCACTACTACTACAACTACTTCTACGACCACTGTAACATCTACTACTACTACAACTACTACTGCTACTGCTACTACTACTTCTTCTTCTACCACTGGTACTGCTAGAACTACTACTACTTCTTCTACTACCATTGCTTGTACAATAACTACTGAAACTGCAATGATAGATATTACTGCCACAACTACTACTACTTCTGCTACCACTACTACTGCTAGAACTACCACTTCTCATACTGCTACTAACACTGCTGTTGCTGCTGCTTCTACTGCTGCTAATACTATTATTACGGCTACTACTACTAGTAGTACACCTACTACTTTAGTAGCAGAGAATGAAGTGGCAGGAGAAGAAGAATTAATAGTAGTAGTGGTGTTAGTAGCAGCAGCAGTAGGAGCAGCAACAGTAGTAGTAGCAGGAGCAGCAGTAGCAGTAGAAGTAGTAGTAGTAAAAGTAGTAGTAGAATTAGTAATAGTAGCAGAAATAGTAGCAGGAGTAGAAGTAGTTGTTGTGGTGGTAGCAGCAGTAGCAGAAGTAGTAATAGTTGTAGTAGTAGTAGCATTAGCGAAAGGAGTAGTAGTAGTAGCAGTTGTACTAGTAGTAATGTAGTAGTAGTCTTAGTAGTAGTAGCAGAAGTAGTAGTAGAAGTAGTCGTAGGTGTAGTAGTAGTAGTTGTTGTTGTAGCAGCAGCAGCAGCAGTAGTTGTTGTTGTAGTAGTAGTAATAGTAGTAGTAGTAGTAGCAATAGTAATTGTAGTAGTAGTAGTAGAAGTTGTAGTGTTTGGAGTAGTAGTAATTGTACGAGTAATAGTAGTAGTAGGAGCAATAGTAGCAGTAGGAGTAGTCATAATAGTAGTAGTTGTAGCAGTTATAGTAGTAAGAGTAGCAACCGCAACAGTATTAGTAGTAGTAGTGGTAGTTGTTGTTATTGTTGTTGTTGTTGTGGTTGTAGTAGTAGTAGTAGTAGTAGGAGTCGGAGTAGGAGTGGTAGTTACAGTAGTAGTAGTAGGAGTCGGAGTAGGAGTGGTAGTTACAGTAGTAGTCATAGTAGGAGTTCGTGTATGGGTAGGAGTAGTATTAGGAGTAGTAGTAGTACTAGTAGTAGTACTAGTGCAGTAGTAGCCACAATAGTAGTAGCAGTAGTTGTAACAGTAGTTGAAGTTGTTGAAATAATAGTAGCCATAGCAGCAACAGTAGTAGTAGTAGATGTAGAAGCAGCCGTAGTAAAAGTAGTAGTAGCAATAGTACTTGTCGTAGCAATAGTAGTAGTTATTGTTGAAGTAGTAGGAGTAGGTTTAGGAGGAGTAGTAGTAGTAGGAGTACTAGTTTTACTGATAGCAGTAGTGTTAGTATTAGTAGTAGTTGAAGTACGAGTTGGTACAGGAGCCGTAGTAGTACGAGTTGGTGCAGTATTCGTAGTTTGAATAGTAGTAGCTGGAGTATGGGTAGTAATAGTTGAAGAAGTAGTAGTATAAGAAGGAGTTGGAGCTGGAGTGGTAGTAGCAATTGTTGTAGGAGTAATAGGAGTAAGAGTAGAAGTAGTAGTAGGAGGAGTTGCAGCTGCAACATCTGTAGTTGTAGTAGTCGTAGTAGTAGTACACATAGTATTAGTAGTATTCATAGTAGTAGTAGTAGCAGTAGTTGATGGACTAGTAGCAGTAGCAGTTGTACTTGTAGTAGAAGTAGAAGTAGTAGTAGTAGTAGTTGTTGTTGTAGTAGTAGTAGTCGGAGTAGTAGTAGTAGGGGTAGTAGTAGTAGTAATGGTAGTACTAGTAGTAGATGTTGTAACTATTGTGTAGTAGAAGCCGCAGCAATAGTAGTAGTAGAAATAGTAGTAGTAGTAGCAGCAGCCGCAGCAGTAGTAGTAGGAGGAGTAGTAGTAGAAATAGCAGTAGTAGTAATAGCAACAGCAGTAGCAGCAGCAGCAATAGTAGTAGTAGCAGCAATAATAGTAGTTGGATTAGTATTAGCAGTAGCTGTACTAATAGTAGTAGTAATAATAGGAGTCTTTGGAGTAGTAGTATTTGTACGAGTAGTAATAGTAGTAGTAGTGGTGGTAAGAGTAGTTGTAGTAGTGGTGGTAATAGTTGTTGGAGTGTAGTAGTAGTAGTAGTAGGAGTTGTAGTCATTGTAGTTGTGGGAGTGTTAGGATTAGTAGCTAGTCGTAGAAGTTTTAGGAGTGTTAGGAGTAGTGGTAGGAGGAGTTGTAGCAGTAGTATTAGTAGTAGTAGTAGTAGAAGAAGAAAGAGTGTTAGTATTGGTAGTAGTAGTAGTAGTTGTTTCGTTAGTATTAGTTGTCATAGTAGTATTAATTGTACCAGAAGTAGAAGTAGTAGTAGTAGTAATAGTGGTGGTCGTAGTAGTAGTAGTAGTAGTACTTGTAGTAGTTGTTTCTATTGTCCAGTAGTAGTAGTGGTAGAAGTTGTAGCAATAATAGTAGTAGGAGTTGCAGTAGGAGCAGTACTAGGTGTAGTAGTACTTGGAGTAGGTGTAGTAGTAGTACTAGGAGTAGTAGTAGAAGCAGGAGTTATAGTAGTAGTGGCAGTAGTAGTAGGAGAAGTAGTAGTAGTAGTAATAGTAGGGGTAAGAGTAGTAGTAGTAGTATTAGTAGTAGTAGTAGTAGTAGTAGAAGAAGAAGAAGCAGCAGTAGTAGTAATAGTAGCAATAGTAGTAGTAGTAGAAGTAGTAGTAGCAGTAGTGTTAGTATTAGTTGCAGCAGTTCTAGTGGTTGTACTAGTTGTAGTAGTAGCAATTGTACTAGTAGTCGAAGTAGTTGTAATAGTAGTAGTAGTAGTTGTTGTTGTTGTAGTAGTAGCGGTAGCAGTAGTAGGAGTAGAATTAATAGTAGTAGCAGTAGTCGCAGTAGTAGTAGTAGTAGTTGTTGTTGTTGTAGTAGTAGCAGCGGTAGTAGTAGTAGGAGTAGAAGTAGTAATAGTAGCAGTAGTCACAGTGGTAGTAGTAGTAGTAGTAGTAGCAATAGAAGTAGCTATAGTAGTTGTAGTAGTAGCAATGGTAGGAGTTGGAGTAGGGGTAGTAGTAGGAGTTTGTGTAGTTGTAGTAGTCGTACTACAAGTATTAGTAATAATAGTAATAATAGTTATCACAGCAACAACAGTTGTAGCTGTAGTAGTAGAAGTAGTCGTAGTAGTAGTAGTAGTAGCAATAGTGGAAGGGGTAGTAGTAGTAGCAGTTCTGCTGCAAGTAATGTACTAGTAGCCTTAGTAGCAATAGTTGTAGTAGTAGCAGTAGTAGTAGTTGTTGCTATAGTATTAGTAGTAGTAGTGGTGGTGGTGGTGGCGGTGGTGGTGGCGGTAGTAGCAGTCGTAGTTGTTGCAAAAGTACTAGTAGTAGGAGTGTTTGGGGTTGTAGTATTAGCAGGAGTAGGAGTAGTAGTAATAGTAGTAGGAGCAGTAGTTGCAGTAAGAGTAGCCATAATTGTAGTAGTAGTAGCAATAGTAATATTAGTAGTCGTATTAATAGTAGTAGTTGTTGTTGTTGTCATATAAGTCATAGGAGTGCTAGGAGTAGTAGTAGTAGTTGTAGTTATTATAGTAGTAGAAGTAGTAGGAGAGTTAGTATTATTAGTAGTACTGGAGGTAGTAGTAGTAGTGCCAGTATTAATAGTAGTAGTTCTGGTTGTAGTAGGAGTAGTAATAGTAGCAATTGCACTACTACTACTAGTAGTAGTAGTAGTAGTAGTAGTAGTAGTAGTAGTAGTAGTAGTAGTAGTAGTAGTAGTAGTAGTTGTAGTAGTAGTAGTTGCAGCAGTTGTAGTGGTAATAGTAGTTGTGGTAGTACCCGTAGTAGTAGTAGCAATAATAGTAGTAGGAGTTGGAGTAGGAGTGGTAGTTGCAGTCGTATTAGTAGTAGTAAGAGTAGTTGTAGTAGTAGTATGTGTAGGTGTAGGAGTAGTAGTAGGAGTAGTACTAGGAGTTGGTGTACGAGTAGGAGTAGTAGTATGAGTAGTAGTAGGTGTTGGTGTAGGTGTAGGAGCAGTTGTAGGAGTTGTTGTAGTAGCTGTAGTAGTGGAGGTAGTAGCAATAACAGCAGCATTAGTTGCAGTAGTAGAAATAATAGTAGCAGCAGTAGTAGTTGGTGTGGTAGGAGTCCTAGTAGTTGTAGTAGCAGGAGCAGCAGAAGTAGTAGTAGTAGTAGCTGTAGTAGCAGTAGGAATAGTAGTCGCTGTAATTGCAAGATAAGTAGGAGCAATAGTACTAGTAGAAATAGTAGCAGCAGCAATAGTAGAAGTAGCAGAAGTAGCAGCAGCAGTAGTAGTAGTAGTAGTGTTAGTAGTAGTGGTAATAATAGTAGTAGTACTATGAGTACTAGCAGCAGTAGTAGCAGAAGCAGTAGTAGGGGTTTGAGTTGGAGTGGTATGAGAAGTAGTAGTAGTTGGAGTTGTGGCAGTGGTAGTAGCAGCAGGCGTTGGAGTACAAATAGTGGTAGTAGCATCAGTAGTAGTAGTTTTAGTAGCACCAGTAGTATTGTATTAGTAGGAATAGTAGTAGTTGTTGTAGTAGTATTCGTAACAGCAGTAGTAGTTGGCGATATAAAAGTAGTAGTATTAGCAGTTGTACTAGTAGTAGCCGAAGGAGTAGTAGTAGTATTAGGAGTAGTAGCTATAGCAGTAGTAGCAGTAGTAGTATAGTATTAGTTATTGTTATAGTAGTAGTAGTTGTAGTAACAGTAGTTGCAATTGTATTAGTATTAGTAACAGTTGTAGTAGGCATAGTAGTTGTAGTAGCAGTTGTAGTGGTAGTAGTAGGAGATGAAGTAGTTGTTGTAGTACTTATAGTAGCAGCAGTTGTAACAGTAGTAGTAATATTAGTATTAGTAGTAGTAGTAGTACTAGTAGTATTAGTATTAGTAGAAGTAGTAGGAGTTGGTGGAGGAGGAGGAGTAGTAGTATTAGTAGGAGTTGGAGTAGGAGTAGTAGTGGGAGTTGTAGTGGGAGTTGGAGTAGGAGCAGTAGTTGTTGTTATTGTAGTAGCGGTAGGAGTTGGAGTAGGAGTAGTTGTAGATGTAGTAATAGTACTAGTAGGAGTATTAGCCGTAGAAATATTGGTAATAACAGAAATGAGAGTAGGACTAGGAATAGTAGTTATCGTAGTAGTAATAGTAGATATTGTTGTTCTTATTGCAGTAGTAGTAGTCGGAGTAGCAGTAGTAGTAGCAGGAGAAGTAGTAGTAGTGGTGGTGCTAGCCGTGAAAGTAGTAGTAGTTGTTGTTATTATTATTGTTGTTGTAGTAGTAGTAGTCGTAGGAGCAGTAGTTGTTGTAGTAGTTGTAGGTATAGTAGTTGTAGTAGTAGCAGTAGTAGTCGTAGGAGTTGTAGTTCTAGTAGTGGTAGTAGTAGCAGTACTAGTAGTAGTAGTAATCATAATAACAATAGTAGTAGTAGAAGTAGTAGCGGTTGTAGTATTACCAGCAATAGTATTAGTTATAGCTGTAGTGGAAGTAGCAGTAGTAGCTATAGGAGTTGTAGTAATAGAAGTAGCAGTAGGAGTATCAGTTGAAATAGGATTTGTAGTAGTAATAGCTGTAGTAGTAGTTGTTGTGTACTAGGGCTTGTAGTAGTAGTAGTAAAAGTAGTAGTACTAGTAGTAGTAGCCGTAGCAGGAGTAGTAGCAGGAATAGTAGTAGCTGTAGTTGCAATTGTAATACTAGTTGTTGTACTAGTAATAATTTTTGCATTAGTTATAGTAGTAGTAGTAGTAATATTAGTAGTAACAACAATAGTAGTAGCAGTAGTAAGAGTAGTAGTAATAGTCGCATTAGTTGTAGTATTAGTATTATTAGTAGTGGCAGCAGTAGCAGGTGTAGTAGTAATAGTAGTATTAGTAGCAGTGGTGATAGTGGTGTAGTAGCAATAGCACAAGTAGTAGTAGTAGTAGTATTCGTGGTAGTAGTAGTAGCAGTATGAATAGTGGTTGCAGTAGTAGTAATAGTAACAACAACACTAGTAGTAGTTGCAGTAGTAGTAGGTGTGGGAGTTGTAGTAGTAGTAGTTGTAGTAGTAGCAGTAGAAGGAGTAGTCATTGCAGTAGGAGCAGAAGTTGTAGTAGTAGTAGTAGTAATAGTAGTAATATTAATAGTAGTATTTGAAGTAGTTGTGGTAATAGTACTAGCAGTAGCAGTAGTAATAGTAGTATTCGTAGTAGTATTAGTAGTAGTAATAGTAGGTGTAACAGTAGTAGCTGTTGTAGCAGAAACAGCCGTAGCAAAAGCAGAAGTAGTAGTAGTTGTTGTTGTTGTAGTAGTAGTAGTAGTAGTGGGAATGTTAGGAGTAGTAGTAGTAGTTGATGTGTTAGTTGTAGCAGTTGCAGCAGTAGTAGAAGTAATAGGAGTAGTAGTTGCAGTATAAGCAGTAGTAGTAATAGTCGTAGTAGTACTAGTGGTACTAGTAGAGGTGCGAGTGGAAGTAGTAGTAGCCGTAATAGTAGTAGTAATAGGGGAAATAGTAGGGGTAGCCCTTGCCGTAGTAGTAGCATTAGTAATAGCCGTAGTAGTAGTAGTAGCCGTAGTAGTAGCAGCCATAGTAATAGCATTTTTAATTGCAGTAGTCTTTGTAGTAGTAATAAAAGTTGTAGTAGTAGCAATAGTAGCCAGGTGAATTCCAGCAGCAGTAGTAGTAGTATTAGAAGTAGTAGTAGAAGAAGTAGTTGTGGTAGGAAAAGTAGTAGTAGCAGTAGGTATAATAGTAGTAGTAGTATTTGGAGTAGCAGCCGAAGTAGTAGTAGCAGAAGTAGTAGCAGTTGCAATAACAGTAGTAGTAATATTAGTAGTAGCAGTAGTGGTAATTGTAGTAACTATAGAAGTTGTAGTAGTAGTAGCAGTTGTAGCAGCAGTAGCAGCAACAGTAGTAGCAGTATGAGTAGGTGTAGTAGTAGTAGTAGTAACAACAAAAATTGTAGGATAGGTAGTAGGAGTAGTAGTTGTTGTTGTTGTAGAAGTAGTAGTAGTCGTAATAGTATTTACAATAGTAGTACTAGTATTAGCAGTTATAGTAATAATAGAATTAGTAGTTGTAGTAATAGTAGTAGTAGTAACAATAGCAGTAGCAGTACTTGTAGTAATAGTAGTAGTAATAACAGTAGTAGTAGTAGCAGAAGTAGTAGAAGTAGTAGTTGCCACAATAGCTTTAGTAGCAGCAGTAGTAGCAGCAATAGTAGCAGTTGCCGTAATAGTTGGAAAAGTAGTGGAAGTAGTAGCAGTAGTTGCCGTAATACTAGCAATAGTGGCAGTAGCAGAAGTAGAGGCCGCAGTAATAGTAGTAGCTGCACTAGAACCAATAGCAGTGGTTCTAGCAGTAGTCGTAGTAGCAGCAGTATTAGTAGTAGAAGAAGAAGAAGTAGTAGTAGTAGTAGTAGTAGCAACAGTAGCAAACTTGCTACCACTACTACTCCAACTTGTGTTATTACTACGACTACTCCTACGCCTACTACCACTACCACTTCACCTACTCCTACAACTACTACTACAACCACTTCTACGACTACAGCTACTATAATTACTACTTCTACACCTATTCCTACTCTTGCTACAACAACCACTACAGCTACTCGAACTCTTGTTGTGGCTATTGCTGCTACTGTAGCTTCCACAACTATTACTGTTGCTATGACTGCTACAACTTCTGATGCTATTATTACTACTAGTCTTACAACAGCAACAACTACTACTTCTACTACTACTACCACTGCTGCTACTACAACTACTGCTGCTATTACTACCACAACAACTACTACTACAACTACTACTACTACAACTAATACGAATACTACAACAACTCTACTGCTACTACTACTACTACCAGTACTACCAATACTAATACAAATATTACTACTTCTATGACCATTGCTGCTGCCACCGCTCCTACTACTACTTCTACTACTACTGCCATTACTGTTACTGTTACTACTACTACCATTACTACTACTCCTACTACAACTTCGAGTACTACTACTCCTAACACTCCTGCTACTACTACTACTACTGTTGCAACTACCATTACAATTACTACTTCTGCTACTACAACAAAAACTACTACTACTGCTACGGGAACAGCTGCTGCTGCACTACTACTGCTACTGCAAATATTACTACTACAACTACTACTGCTACTCCCACTATTGCAACTACAAGAACTACTGCAACTACGACTACTACTATTCCTACTAATACTACTACTATTACTACTAATACTACTATTACTACTACCAAACTCCTTCTACTATAACTACTACTACTACAGCTGTTGCTGCTACTACTACTCCCATTCCAACTTCTCCTACAACTACTACTATTACCACTACTATAGCTACCACAACTCCTACTACTACTCCTTCTTCAACTTATAGTACTAATACTACTCCTACTACTTCTGCTACTACAACTACAACTATTGCTACTACTGCTGCTACTGTTGCTACAGCTGCAGTTATCGCTACCACTATTACTCCTACTACTACTCCCGCTACTACGATTACTACTCTGACTCCGATTACTCCTATTACTACAACTCCTACTCCTACTACTTCTATTACTACTACTCCTCCTACTGCTAAAACAACAACAACTACTACCACTACTACTACTTTCACTACAACTTCTACTCCTACTCCTACAACTACTATTTCTACCGCTACTACAACAACTACTACTACTCCTATTACAGCTACTACTGCTGCTGCTGCTGCTACTACAAAAACTACTACTACTCCTATCACTACTATTACTACTACTACTGCTACTACCACAATTAGTACTACCACTCATACTATTACTTTTACTTCTACTACTGTCGCTACTACTATTACTACTAGGACAGCGAATGCAACTACTACTATGAATGCGAATGCCACTACTACTACTAAAATAACTACTCCTACAGCTACTATTGCTACTGCTGCTACTGTCGCTACTACTACTACTACTACCACCACCACGACTACTACTACTAACACAAATAACACTACAACAACAACAACTACTACTGCAATGGCTGTTATAGCTACTACTACTACTACAACAACTACAACTACTAAAACTTCTCCTACTGCTACTACTACAACTACTCCTGCAGCTATGACAACTACTACTTCAACTACAACTACTGCTACTACTGCTACTACTTCAACAACTACTACTGCTACTGCTGCTAGAACTACTTCTACTGCTACTATTACTATTCCTACTGCTATTCCTACTATAGCTACTACTTATGCAACTACAACAACAACAACAACTACTACTACGACTACTACTAGTCGTACTACAACTATTACTACTTTTACCTCTACTTCTACAACAACAACAACAACT
This sequence comes from Trichopus zeylanicus subsp. travancoricus, assembly GCA_005019695.1. Classification (NCBI taxonomy): domain Eukaryota; kingdom Viridiplantae; phylum Streptophyta; class Magnoliopsida; order Dioscoreales; family Dioscoreaceae; genus Trichopus; species Trichopus zeylanicus. The sequence goes on from RXID01014756.1 coordinate 252,463, forward strand.
ACTACTACTACTACTACTACTACTACTACTACTACTACTCTTGCTACTCCTACTACAATGACTACTACTACTACTACTGCAACTACTACTACTACTACTACGATTACCTCTACTACTACTACAACTACTGCAACTACAACTACAACAACTCCTACTACTATTACTACTACGACTACTACTACTTCTTCTACTACTACTACTGTTTATTCTACTATTGTTGCTACTACTACTACTACTACTCCTAATACTTTTACAACTACTACTAGAACTACTACTACTACTACGACTACAACTTCAACTACAACAACTACTACTTCTACTACTATTACTACTACTACTACTATTTCCACTCCTACTCTAAAAGCAACTCCTACAATTACTTCGGCTGCTAGTATTACTACTACTACTACTACCATATTACTGGTACTTCTACTTCTACTACTACTTTTACTACTACTTCTGCCACTACTACATCTATCACTACTAGTATAACTACAACAAATACTTCTGCTACTGGTACAACTGCTACTACTACTACTACTACTACAACTGTTACTACTACTCCTGCTATTGCTACTACAACGACTACTGCTACTCCTGCTACTACTACTATTACTGCTGCTGCTACTACTGCTACTGCTACTACCTCTACTACTACTAATACAACAACTACTACTATACTACTACTCCAACAACTACTACAAGGACTGCTAGACTCCTACAACTACCACTATTACTATAATTATTACTAGCACTGCGACTACTACTACAACTAGTACTACAACAACTACTACAACTACTATTACTATTACTACTACAACAACAACAACTCCTACCGTTACTATTGCTAGTACTATCGCTACTACTACTTTTACTACTACTACTACTACTACTACTTCTACTGCCACTACTGTAACTACAAGTAGTACTCCTTCTGCTAGCACAACTACTACTAATACTACTACTACTGCTGCTACTACTACTACTACTACTACTTATTCTACCACTAGTACTACTAATACTATTACTCCTACAACTACTGCAACCACTACTACAGCTACTCCTCCTACTGCAACTACAACTACCAATACAACAACTCCTCCACCTCCTCCTCCTCCTACTAGTGCTACTACTACTACTATTACTACTACTACTACTACTACTACTACTATTATTACTACTGCTACTACTAATATTACTACTACTACAACAAATACTGCTACTACTACTACTACTACTTCTACTACTGGTAGTACAAGTACTGCGACCCCTACGACTACTATAACAACTACTGCTACTTCGACAACTTTGGTAACAACTATAGCTATTTCTACTACAACTACAACTACTACTACTATCAAAACTAATACTGCCACTACTACTGCTAGTACAACTGCTACTACAACTAGCAATACTACTTCTCCTACTATTACTACGACTACAACTAGCACTACTACTTCTCCTCCTACTACTGCTATTACTACTATGACTACAACTACTCTTGCTGCTACTGGTTTTACTACTAGTACTACTACTACTATAACTACTACTGCTACTGCTACAACTGCTACTCCCACTACTACTACTCCTACTACTACTACTACATGTACTATTACTGGTGCTACTAATACTACTACTGCTACAACCACTGATGCTACTCCTCGTCCTACTACTACTGCTGTTACTATTACCACTGTGACTACTATTACTACTTCTACTCGAACTACTACAAATGCCACCAGTACTACGACCACAACAATTGCTATCATAACTACTGCTACTACTGCTACTTCTACAACTGCTATAGCAACTACTACTACTTCGACTACTACAACTATTACTACTATCGAAACTAATACTGTGTTTGCTACTGCTACTACTATGACTTCTTCTCCTACTATTACTATGACTACAACTACTACTACCTTTCTCCAACTACTACTACTTCTACTACAACTACTACTACATCTACTCCAGCTACTACTACTTCTACTACTAGTACTACTACTACTGCTACTACTATTACTACAGCTATTGCTACCACTACTATTATTGCTACTACTACTATTGTTGCTGCTACTACTACTACTACTACTACTACTACTACTACTACTACTACTACTACTACTACTACTACTAGTACAATTGCTACTACTACTGCTACTATTACTAATACAACTACCGCTACTTCAACTACTTCTACTACTGCAACTACCGCTATCACAATTGCTACTTCTACTCTTGCTACTACTACTGCTACTACGACTGGTACAACTAATACTACTAGTACCCCCAACTGCTGAAACTACTACTACTACTAGCACGGCTACTATTGCTATTATCTCTACTACTGGTACTACTGCTACTACTTCGACTACAACAACTACTACTACTTCTCCTACTATTGCTACTACTGCTACAACTGCTACTACTGCTATGACTACTACTGCTACGACTATTGCTACTACTATTGCTGCTGCTGCTACAACTGCTACTACTACTGCTGCTGCTGCTACAACTACTACTACTATTAATACTACTACTACGGCTGCTACTACTACCACTACCACTTCTGCTACTACTATTGCTACTATTACAAATAATACAATTGCTAATGCTAAAATGCTACTGCTACAACAACTTCTTCTACTGTAACTACCAGTACTACTACTACTACTATGTCTTCTACTGCTGCTACTGCAACTACTGCTTCTCTGAGTGCAACTACATGTACTACTACTACTACTTCTCCTACTATGACTATTACTGCTACAACGACTAATGCTACCGCTATTACAGCTGCTATTATTGCTACTACTATACTACTTCTACTACTACTACTATTGCTACAATTGTTGCAGCTACTGCTACTTCTATGGCTGGTACAACTACTAGTACTGCGACTACTACTAATACTTTTACTACTTCCTCTACTGCAACTTCTGATACTACTGCTTCTTCAACTACTACTTTTGCTGCTACTGCTACTACTACAATAACTACTACTACTGCTACTACTACTATTGTTGCTGCTGCTCCTACAACTATTGCTACTACTACTACAACTACTACAATTGATACTAATACTATGCCTGCTTCTACAACTACCACTGCTAGTAGACAAGTACTACTACTGCCATAATTGATGCTACTACTAGTACTACTAGTTCCACTACAACAGCTACTGCTACTACTATTACTACTTCAATTGCTCCTACTATTCCTGCTATGCTGCTTCTACAGTTACTAGAACGGCTGGTACTGCTCGCACTATTACAACAACTACCGCAACTCCTACTGCTGCTACTACTACTACAATTACGATCGCCACTACTACTGCTACTACTATTACTACTACAACTACTGCTTTTGTTACAACTAATACTTCTACCACTTCTGCCAATACTACCATTGCTACCATTACTACGACTACTACAACTATTACAGCTTCTTCCCTTACTTCTACTGCTTTTGCAACTACTACTGCTACTGCAATGACTGCTTCTACAATGACAACAACTACTGTTGCTGCCATGACTACTACTAGTGCTACTCCTACTACTACTGCAACTACAACAGCAACAAATATAGCTACCATGACTACTACTGCTACTACTAATGCTACTATTAGTATTACTACTTCTGCTCCGAGAGCTACTACTACTACTACTCCTCCTATAACTACTACAACTACGATAACAACAACTATAGCTACCACGACTACTACTACTACTACTACTAATACTACTATTAGTACTACTACTTCTTCTACTCATTGACCTAGTACTGCTACTACTAATACAACAACTACTACTGATACTGCTACGACTGCTACAACTACTGCTAATGCTACTACTACTTCTACTACTACTACTACTCCTCCTCCTACTACTGCTACTACTACTGCTACTACCACTACTACTACTACCACAACTACAACTATAGCTACTACTGCTACTACTCCTCCTACTACAACTGCTACTGCTACTCCAACTACTCCTCATACTACTACGGCTTCTGCTACAACTAGTGCTATTTCTACTACTGCTAATGCTGCTTCTACTACTATTGGTAGTACTATTGTTGCTTCCACTATTACTGCTAATACTACTACTACTACTACTACTACTACTACTGCTACTATAGCTACTATGGCTGCAACTGCGGCTACTACTACCTCTACTATGACTACTACTGTTGCTGCTACTGCTATAACTATTATTGCTGCTACTACTACTACTGTTGCTACTACTATCTCTACTACAGCTGCTACAACTTCTGCTACGACTACTACTAGTACTAATAATAATAATACTACTACTACAACAACTACTTGTACTTCTACTAATACTACTACAACTTCAACTAATACTACTACTTCTACTACTGTGACTATTGACACTACTATTTCGGCTAGTACTATTACTCCAACTACTATTGCTACTGCTGCTACTACTACTGTTACTCTTGCTGCTACTAATATTATTTCTCTGACTACTACTACTAGTACTACTATTACAACTACTACTACTACTTGTATTACTACTACTGCTATTGCTACTACAACTAGCTCTATTGCTTCTACTACGACTACTGCTACTATTACTGCAACTAATACTATGGCTACGACTATTACTAGTACTATTAACTACAACTATTGCTCCTACTACTACTACTAAAGTTGCTACTGCTCCTACAATTGCTGCTTCTACTACCACTACTACAACTACTAGTATGACAACTACTACTTCTGCTCTTGCTACTGCGACTGCTATTACAACTGCCACTTCTACTACTGGTACAACAACTACTACTACAATTACCACTTCTACAGCCACTACTGCTACAGCCGCTCCAACTACTGCTACTACAACTGCTGCTTCTGCTATGACTATGGCTATTCCTACTACTATTACTACTGTATTACTACTGCTGCTACGATTACTACTACAATAACTACCACTACTACCACTACTACTACTACAACTACAAATGCTCCTACTATTGCTACTACTACTGCTACTACTACTACCACTACTGCTGTTAGTACTGCTACAACTACAACAACAACTACTACTGCTACAGCTACTACTACTTCTGCTACTACCACTACTATTACTACTGCAACTATGACCACTACTACTACTATTACTACAACCACTACTACTACAACTACTACTGCTACAACTACTACTGCTGCTACTACCTATACTACTACTTCTACTACATTTGCTAATACTACATCTACAACTTCTACTACAATTACTATTGCTGCTAGTGCTAGTACTATTACTTTTTCTACAACTACTAGTACAACTGCTATTGCTACTACTTTCTCTACTGCCAATGCTGCTACTACTACAAGTACTACTGCTACCATTGCTACTACTACTACCATTTCTCTAATACTATTGCTGTTACTACTTTAACTACTTCTTCTACTACTGTCACTACTACCACATCTTCTACTACTACTACTGCTGCTGCTGCTGCTACAACTTCTATCGTGGTTGCTACTACTCAACATCTCGAACTACTAATACTATTATTGCTACTCCTACTGCTACCGCTACTATTGCTACTACTACACCAACTACTATCGCTACTTCTGCTACTATTGCTACTACTACCACTACAACTAATAGTACTACTACTGCTACCACTAATGCTACAACTACTAATACTACAACTACCACTACTACTACTACTACTATTACTACCACTACTACGATGACTATTGCTACCACTACTTCTGCTAATGCTACCACCACTACTACCACTTCTACCACAACTATTCCTATTAATACTACTATAACTAGTACTAATACTTCTACTACTTCACTTTCTACCGCTATTATAGCTACTACTTCTATGACAACTACTACTGCTATTGTTACTACTATTTCTACCACTACTATGGCTACAATTATGACTACTATGATTGCTTCTACTGACAACTACTTCTCATATTGCTACTACTTCTACCACTACTCCTACTACTACAGCTACAACTACTTTTGCTATCACTATAACTACTACTACCACTGTTACTGCGGCTGCTACTATTCTTCTCCAACTTCTACTGCTACTACTACGGCTGCTACTACTACTACTACTATTCCTACTGCTACGACTGCTACTACTACTACTACTACAACTACAACAATAACAACAACTACTACTACAACTGCTACTGCTACAACTACTACTACTAATACTACTATTACTACTGCTACTGCTGTAGTTATGGCTACTTACTACTACTATTTCTATTACTTCTGCTAAGACTGCTACTACTGTTGTTGCTACTACTACTATTATCACTATTACTGCAGCTACTAATACTACTGCAACTACTACTAATACTACTATTACTACTGCTACTGCTGCAGTTATGGCTACTTACTACTACTATTTCTATTACTTCTGCTGTGACTGCTACTACTATTGCTACTACTACTACTACTATTGCTATTGCTGCTACAAGTGCTACAACTACTACTACTACTATTGCAGCTATTACTACTACCACTACTATTGCAACTACTGTTACTACTACACTACAACCACTACCACTACTACAACTACTGCTAGAACTGCTACTATTACTACAGTTGCTGCTACGACTGCTACTACAACCATTGCTGCTACTACTACTAGGACTACTACAGCAACTACTAATACTACTACCGCTGCTGCTGCTACTACTGCTACTACTACTACTTCTCCTACTACATTTACCACTGCTACTACTACTGCTACTCCAAATAATTCTACTGCAACAACTACTACTGCTGCTACTACTAGCATTACCACTACTACTACTATTACTATTACGACTACTACTACCACTACTACTACTACTACTACTACTTCTGGTTCTATTACTACTGTTACTGCTACTATTGCTACGACTGCTACGACTGCAACTACTATTACTACTGCTATTACAGTTACTATTGCTACTTCTGTTACCACTTCTTGGACTGCTACTACAACTACTACTGCTATAAAAGCTACTGCTACTACTGTTACTTCTACTACTACTGCTACTACTGCTACATTTGCTACAACAACAACAACAACTACTACTAGTACTATTGCTACTACTGCCACTACTGCTACCATTAATTTGACTGCCATTAAAATTACTACTGCTACTACTACTACTTCTACTACTACTCCTACTACTGCTACTATTGCTACAACAACAAAAACTACTACTACAACTACTACAACACCTACTCCCACTGTTACTACTACTGCTACAGCTTCTGCTATTGCAACTGCTACAAGTGCTACTACTTCTACGAATCCTACTACTACTACTACCACTACTACTACTATGAATATTACTACTAGAACTTCTACTACTTCTACTTCTACTACTACTTCTGCTACTACTATTACTACTGCTACCACATTTTGCAACTACTACAACTGCTACTTCCACTAATGCTATGGTTGCTACTACTACCACTGCTAGTACAAGTATTGCTACTGCGACTATTAATACTACTGCTACTACTACTACAACTACTACTTCTTTTGCTACAATTATTACTGCTACTACTACAACTACTACTATTGCTACTTCTGCTACAACTGCTACAACTGCTGCTTCAACTACTATGGCAACTACTGCTACTATTGCTACCACTACTACGACAGCTACTTCTGCTACTAATGCTACTACAATTACTACTATAACTACTACTACTGCTACTGCTACTACTAATATTGCAACTACTGCTACTACTTCTACTACTGCGACAACCACTGCTACTTCTGCCAATAATGCTACTAGTACTACTACTATTACGACTACTGCTACTACTACTACTATTACTATTCTACTACTAAACAACTTCTGCAACTATTGCCAATACTACTGCTACTACTAATACTACTGTTACTACTACAACTAGCACTACCAATACAACTAATACTAGTACTACTACTACTACTGCGACTATTGCCGCTACTACTACTACTACAACTGTTACTGCTTCCACAACTACTGTTGCTACTACTAAGAGTAGTACTGCTGCTTCTACTACTCCTACTGCTGCTGTTGCTGCTACTATTACTACTGCCATAACTACTACTATTGCTCCTACTGCACCTACTACTAATACTACTACTACTGATGCTACTACTACTACTACTACTATTGCTACTATTACTACTACTAATACCACTACTGCTCCATCTGTTACTAATGCTACTACTACAACTAATGCTACTACTATTAATACTACTACTGCTACTGCTACTACTACCACTTCTGCTACTACTATTGCTACTATTAGTACTACTACAATTGCTACTGCTAAAATGCTACTGCTACAACAACTTCTTCTACTGTAACTACAAGTACTAATACTACCACTATGACTTCTATTGCTGCTACTGCAACTACTGCTTCTCTGAGTGCAACTACATGTACTACTACTACTACTTCTCTGAGTGCAACTACATGTACTACTACTACTTCTACTACTATGACTATTACTGCTACAATGACTAATGCTACCGCTATTACAGCTGCTATTATTGCTACTATTGCTACTACTATTGTTGCTATTATACTACTTCTACTACTACTACTACTACTATTACTACAATTATTGCACCTACTGCTACTTCTACGGCTGGTATAACTACTGGTACTGCTACTACTACTATTCTACTGCAACTTTTGCTACTACTACTTCTTCTGCTACTGATAGTACTACTACTACTTCTACAACTGCTACTTTTGCTACTACTGCTACTACTACAATAACTACTACTACTGCTATTAATACTTCTCCTATAACAACAACAACTAATCCCACTACTACTGCAACAACTATTGCTACTTCTACTACTACTTCTACTACTATTGCTATTGCAGTAGCCACTGCTACTACTGGTACTGCTATTGTTCTAATTCTCCTACAACTACTACAACTACAACTACTATACTGCTACTAGACTTATACTGTTGATACTACTACTACTACAACTTCTGCTGCTGCTGTAACTTTTGCTACGACTACTACTTCTATTAATTTCACTGCTACTACTTCTACTACTTTTGCAACAACTAAAACTGCAATTGCTACTACTAGTTCTACTTTTGCAGATTCAACAGCAACTATCGTAACTATTGCGACTACTAATTATGCTACAACTATTGGTGCTCCTACTAAAATTGCTGATACAACTGCTACTACTACTGGTGCTACTACTCCTAATACTTCAACTACTACAACTGCTACAGCTGCTACTACTACTAGTACTACTACTACTACTACTATTACAACTTCAGCTATAACATCTTCTACTACTTTTCTGCTGCTACAAATACTACTGCTATTGCACTGCTACTGGAAACACTACTTGTACTACAACTACTTCTACTACTATTATTGCCACTAAACTATCATTGCTACTTTTGCTTCTATTGCTACTACTACTACTACAACTACTGCTATTACTATAACTACTAATACTACTACTACTACTAGTTGTACTGCTCCTACTGCTAATAATACTACTACTACTACTACTGATACTACTACTACTGTTAATACTACTACTACGATAATAGCTACTGTTACAATTGCTGTAATAGCTACTATTGCTACTACTGCTGCTTCTGCTACTACAACAACCACAACTACTACTACAGCTGCTGCTGCTAATACTGCTACTACAGCTACGACTACTACAACTACTACTATTGCTGCTATTACTATTGCAGCAAAAGTTGCTGCTACTACAATAACTACTACAACTACTCTTAATCCTAATGGTACTGCTATTACTATTACTGCTACCACTACTACTATAGCTACTACTACTATTACAGCTACCACTACTACTGCTACTTCTGCTACAACTACTGCTGCTACGGTTACATCTACTTCTACTACTACAACCACTGCTACTACTACTACTTCTACTACTACTACTACAACTATTACTGCTACTGCTGCTACTACTGCCATTGCTACCCCTACTACCACAACTGCTACCACTGTACTACTTCTACTGGTACCACAACCATGACTACTACTACTACTACTACTACTACTACTATTATTATTATTACTACTACGACTACAGCTACTACTACTGCTGCTACTACTATTACTATTACTACTGCTGCTACTACTACTACTACTACTACTATGGCTTCTACTGCAACTACTACTGCTACTACTACTAGTAGTACTTGTATAGCTACTACTACTACTTCTTCTCCTACTACCACTCCTACTACTCCTACTACTCCTTCAACTACTACTAATACTACTACTACCATTGGTATTCCTACTACAATTAACTACTGCTACTACTCCCCCTACAACTACTTCTGCTATTACTGCAACTACTACTTCCGCTACCATCACTACTACTATTGCTACCACTACTACTAACCCTACCCTCCAACGACTACTAGTTCTACTACTACTACAACTTCTACTAACACTACTACTGCTACTCCTACAACTACTAATATTTATATTGCAACTACTACTGCTACTACTACTAATACTCCTACTACTACTACTCCACCTCCTATACTACTACTACTGCTAGTACTACTATGGCAACTACTACTACTACTACTACTGTTATTACTATGACTAGTACACCTATTACGACTGCTACTACTACTACAACTACTCCTATCACTACTACTTTGACTACTACTACTGCTGCTCCTACTACTATTACTACTACTACAACAACTCCTATGACTACTACTCCTACTACTACAGCTATACCCCTACTCCAACTACTACTACTACTACTACTACTACTACTACTACTACTACTACTACTACTATTACTACCGCTGCTACTACTACCGCTACTGATATTACTACTACTACAACTACTACTAACACTACTACTACTACTACTACTACTATTGGTACTACTCATACTTCTGCTATGACTACTACAACTACTTCTACAACTACTATTGCTATTAGTAGTACCCCTACTACTACTAGTACTACTACGCCAGCTACTACAACTACTACCAGCAAAAGGGCTACTACTACCACTACACCACTACTACTACCACTACTACTAATACTACTACTACTATTACAACGACAACAACAACAACTACTACTATTACTACTTCTACTACTACTACTACTAGTCCGACTATTAATGTTACTACTACTACTACAACTACTCCTAATACTCCTACTAATACTACTACTACTACTACTACTCCTACTAATACTACTACTACTACTATTGGTACTACTATTTCTGCTACTACTTCTACTCCTACACGTATTCCTACTAATAGTACTCTGACTGCAACTACTACAATAGGTACTAGTACTACTACTACTAATAGTCTACAACAGGTACTAGTACTACTACTACTAATACTACTACTACTACTACGACTAGTACTGCAATTTCTGCTACAAATACTGCTGCTACTAGTACTACTACTACTACAATAACAACAACAACTACTACTACTGCTGGTACAACTGCTACTACCACCACCACCACCACTACTACTACTACTACTACTACTACAACAATGGCAACTACTACTACTACTTCTACTACTATAACTACTACTACCCCAATTACTACAACTACTACTATGCCTACTACGACCACTGCCACTGCTACAACTATTGTTGCCTCCCCTACTACTACTACTGCTGCCACAACTACTTTTATTACTATTGCTACTACTACTACTACTATTGTAGCTTCTACTATTACTATTACTATTGTTACTATGGATGCTACTGTTGCTATTACAGCCACTATTATGACTGCTATTGCTGGGTCCACAGCAATAACTATTACTACTACTATTGCTGCTGTTGTTGCTGCTGCGACTACTACTTCTTTTACTGCTACAACTTCTACTACGGCTACTACTAATACTAATAATACTACTACCACTCCTACTACAGCTACTACTTCTTCTGCTAATACTTTTGCTACTACTACTATCACTACTACTGCTACAGCTGCTACTACTACAACTACTATTGCTACTACTGCTACTACTACTACTACTCCTCCTCCTACTACTACTACTGTTACTACTATTATTGTAACTACTACTACTAATACTAATACTACTACTACATACTGCGGCTGCGGCTACAGCTACTACTACTACTACAGGTACTATTATCGCTACTACTACTACTACTGCTAGTGCTATTGCAACTGCTTTGACTAATACTACTACAGATGTTGCTGCTAATACGACTACTACTACTGTACTATAACTACTACTACTAGTACTACTAGTACTACTATTGCTACTACTACTACTACTGCTATTAGTACTACTCCTACTTCTACTAATGCTGCTATTGCTCCTACAACTATTGCTACTACTATTACAACTACTACAATTGCCACTAATACTATGCCTGCTTCTACAACTACCACTGCTAGTGTGACAAGTACTTCTACTGCCACAATGGATGCAGCTGCTAGTACTACTAGTTCCACTACTACTGCTACTGCTACTACTATTACTACTTCAAATGCTCCTACTACTCCTACTATGCTGCTACTATAGTTACTAGAACGGCTGGTAATTCTTGCACTATTACAACAACTACCGCAACTCCTGCTGCTACTGCTACTATGACAATTACCATAGCCACTACTACTGCTACTACTATTGCTACTGCAACTACTACTTTTGTTATTACTAATACTACTATTGCAACTAATACTTCTACCCCTTCTGCCAATACTATCATTGCTACTATTACTACTACTACTACAACTATTATAGCTTCTTCCCTTACTTCTACTACTTCTACAACTCCTACTGCTACTGCAATGACTGCTTCTACAATAACAACTACTATTGCTACTACCATGACTACTACTACTGCTACTCCTACTACTACTGCAACTACAACAGCAATAACTATAGCTACCATGACTACTACTGCTACTAGTAATACTACTATCAGTACTACTACTTCTTTTGCTCCTAGAGCTACTACTACTGCTACTCCTACTACTACTACAACTACTATAACAACGACTATAGCTACCACGACTACTACTACTACTACTAATACTACTATTAGTACTACTACTTCTTTTGCTCCTAGAGCTGCTACTACTATTACTAATACAACAACTACTACTGATACTGCTACGACTGCTACAACTACTACTAATGCTAGTCCTACTACTACTACTACTCCTCCTCCTCCTACTACTATTACTACTGCTACTACTACTGCTACTACCGCTACTACTACTTCCATAACTACAACTATAGCTACTACTGCTACTGCTCCTCCTACTACAACCACTACTGCTACTCCAACTACTCCTCATACTACTACAGCTACTGCTACAACTAGTGCTACTTCTACTACTACTATTGTTGCTTCTGCTACTATTGGTACTACTATTGTTGCTTCCACTATTACTACTAATACTACTACTACTGCTGCTGCTACTATGGCTACTATGGCTGCAACTGCTGCTACTACTACCGCTACTATGACTACTATTGTTGCTGCTACTGCTGTAACTATTACTGCTACTACTACTACTGCTACTACTATCTCTACAACAGCTGCTACAACTTCTACTATGACTACTACAAATAATAATAATAATAATACTACTACTACTACAACTACTAGTACTTCTACTAATACTATTACAACTTCAACTAATATTACTACATCTACTTCTATGACTATTGACACTACTGTTTCTGCTAGTACTACTAATCCAATTGCTATTGCTACTGCTGCTACTACTACTATTACTCTTGCTGCTACTGCTACTAGTGCAGCTACTACTAATATTATTTCTATTAAGACTACTAGTAATACTATTACAACTACTATGGTGGCTCCAACTACAACAACTACTACTACTTGTACTACTACTACTGTTATTGCTACTACAACTAGGTCTATTGCTTCTACTACGACTACAGCTACTATTACAACAACTAATACTATGGCTACGACTATTACTAATACTATAACTACTACTATTGCTCCTATTACTACTACTAAAGCTGCTACTGCTCCTACGACTGCTGCTACTACTACCACTACTACGACTACTAGTATGACAACTACTACTTCTGCTCTTGCTACTGCTACTACTATTACAACTACCACTAGTACTACTGGTACAACAACTGCTACTACTATTACCACTTCTACTGCTAATACTGCTACAGCTGCTCCAACTACTTCTACTACAGCTGCTACTTCTGCTATGACTATGGCTACTACTACTGCTATTACTACCGCTATTACTACTGCTGCTACGATTACTACTACAATTACTACCACTACAACCACTACTACTACTACTACAACAAATGCTCCTACTATTGCTACTACTACTACCACTACTGTTGTTAGTACAGCTACAACTACAACAATAACAACTACTGCTATAGCTACTACTACAACTACTGCTACTACTACTTCAGCTACTACCACTACTATTACTACTACAACTATGACTACTACTACTACTACTACCACCACTACTACTACAACTACTACTGCTACAACTACTACTGCTGCTACTACCTATACTACTACTTCTACTACATTTGCTAATACTACATCTACAACTTCTACTATAATTACTATTGCTGCTAGTTCTAGTACTATTATTTTTTCTACAACTACTAGTACAACTACTATTGCTACTAATTCCTCTACTGCTAATGCTGCTATTGATCCTGCTACAACTACTTTTGCTATCACTATAACTTCTACTACCATTGTTACTGCAGCTACTACTCTTCTTCTCCAACTTCTACTGCCACTACAACTACTACTGTTACTTCTACTATTGATGCTACTAATATAACTACTACAACTACGACGACTACTACTACTACTATGACTATTAATACTACTACTTCTTCTAATTCCACTACTGTTGTTGCTACCGCTGTTACAACATCCACTAATACTACTACTATTACAGCTACCACTACAACAAATACTGCTACTCCAAGTACTACTTCTGCAACAATAGCTGCTATTACTTCTACTACTTCTACCACTACTTCTGCTAATGCCACTACTATTACTGCTACTATTACTACTACTACTACTGCTACAACTGCTGCTACTACTGCTTCTACTACTACTGCAACTAATACGACAACTATGACTACTACTAAAACTACTGCTGCAGCTTTTGCTGCTCCTGCTGCTGCTACTAAGTGTACTACTACTACTGCTACTACTAGTACTACTACTACTTCTACTACTACTACTACTACTACTATTACTACTTCTGCTACTACTAGTACTACTACTACTACTATTTTTACTAAAACTACTACTACTACTAATACTACTATCACAACTACTACTACTACTACTACTACTACCACAACTACAACTCCTATATCTTCTGTGACTCCTACTGGGACTACTACTACTACTAAAGTACTACACCTCCTCCTACTACTACTACTATAACTACTACACCTCCTCCTACTACTACTACTATAACTACTACACCTACTACTACTACTATTGTTACTACTACTACTACTACTACTACAACAACAACAACTACAATAATAACAACAACAACTACTGCTAATACTACTACTCCTACTCCTACTCATACTACTACTCCTATTATTAGTACAATAACTATCACTACAACTATGATGACTACTACTGCTACTGCTACTGCTGCTCATGCTACTACCACAATGGCTACTACAACTACTGCTTTGCTACTACTACTATTACTACTACTACTATGACTAGTACTACCACTACTATTGCTTTGACTACTACTACTATTACTACTCCTTGTATGCCAACTCCTACTCGTAATACAACTCCTGCCACTACTACTACTACTAATACTACAATAATAACTACTACTACCGCTACTGCAATGTCTACTACTATAGTTGCTACTTGTACTACTACTAATACTACTACTACTACCACAACTACTGCTCCTACTACTACTATTACTACTACTACAACAACTACAACTACTATTCCTATTACTACTAGTACAACAATTTTAGTAGTAGCAGCAGGAAGAGGAGTAGTACTAGTAATAGAAGTAGTAGTAGTACTATAAGCAACATAAATAGTAGTAGTTGTTATTGTAGTAGTAGTAGTAGTAGTAGTAATTGGATCAATAGTTGTAATGTTAGTAATAGAAGTAATAGTATTGGCAGTACCTGCAATAGTAGTAGCTATAGTAGTAGGAGTATTAGTAGTTATAATAGTTGTAGCTATTGTAGGTGTCGATATAGTGGTAGGAGTAGGAGTTGGAGTAGGAGTTGTGGCACAAGTTTTAGTAGTATTAGTATTGCTAGAAGAAGTAGTAGTAATTACAGTAGCATTAGTAGGAGTAATAGCAATATTAGATGGAGTAGAAGGAGGAATAGTAGTAGTTGTTGTTGTAGTAATAGTAGTACTACTATATAGTAGTAGTAGTAGTAGTAGTAGCAGCAGCAGCAGCAGCTATAATAGTAGTAGTAGTAGTAGTAGTCAAAGTAGAAGTAGTAGCATTAGTAGTAGTAGTTGTAGTAGCGGTTGTAGTAGTAGTAGTACTAGTAGCAACATTAGTAGTAGCAAAAGTAGTAGTTGTTGAAGAAGTAGTAGAAGTAGTAGTTATAGTTGTAGTAGTAGCAGTATTAGTAGTAGCAGAAGTAGAAGTAGTTATAGTAGTAGTAGTAGTAATAGTTGCAGCAGCAATACAAGTAGTAGTCATAGAAGTAATACTAGTAGTAGAACTAGTTATAGGAGTAGTTTTAGGAGTCAGAGAAGAAGTAGTCGCACTAGTTGTTGTGGCAGTAATAGTAGTAGTATGGGGAGTAGGAGTAGGCGTAGTAATAGTAGTGGTAGTGGTAGTGGTAGTAGTAGTAGTAGTTGAAGTAGTATCGAAAGTAGTAGCAGCAATAGTAGTAGTAGTAGTAGTAGTAGGAGTAGGAGTAACAGTAGAAGAAGTAGTAGTAGTTGTAGTAGTAGTAGAAGTAGTATAGTAGTAGTAGTAGTAGTAGTAGTCGTAGTAGTCGTAGTGTCGTAGTAGTAGTAGCTGTACTAGTAGTAGTAGTAGTAGTAGTATTAGTAGTACTAGGAGTATGAGTAGTAGTATTAGTAGTAGTACTAGTAGTAGTAGAAGTTCTAGTACAAGTAGTTGTCGAAGCACTAATAGTAGTAGTAGTAGTAGTAGTAGAAGTAGTAGTAGTTGTAGTAGTAGAAGTAGCGGTAGTTGTTGTAGTAGAAGTAGTAGTATTAGAAATACTATGACCAAAAGTAGTAGAAGCAGTGTAGAGGTAGTTGTAGTAGTAGTGTAGTAGTTGTAGCAGCAGCAGCAGTAGCACAGATAGTAGTAGTAGTAGTCATAGGAATAGTAGGAGTAGTAGTAATAGTAGTAGTAGCACTTGTAGCAATTGTAGTAGCTATAGCAGCAGTAGCAGTAGTAGCCATAGGAGTAGTGGTAGTAGTAGTTGTAGCGGTAGTAGTTGTTGTTGTGTCAATAGTAGTAGTACTAGAAGTAGTCGTTGAAGTAGTATTAGTAGTAGTAGCAATTTCGTGTCAATCAAATTCGTGGTAGTAGTAGCAGTAGTAGTAATTGTTGTTGTGGCAACAGTAACAGTAGTAGCAGTAGTAGTTGTAGTGGCTGTCAGAGAAGTAGTGGCAGCAGTTGGAGTAGTTACCGCAGTAGTGGTAGTAGTCGTAGAAGCAGTCATTGCAGTAGTAGCAATAGCAGTAGCAGTAGTAGAAGTAGTAACCGAACTACATGTAGTAGTAGTAGTAGTACTCGTAGTAGAAGTAATACTAGTAGTAGCAGTAGTAGTAGTAGCGATGATAGTATTAGTTGGAGTTGCAGTAGTTGTAGTAGCGATTATTGTAGTAGGGAAGTGGTAGTTGTAGTTGTAGTAGCAGTAACAATAGTAGTAATATAGGTAGTTGTTGTACTAGTCGTAGTAGTAGCAGCAACAATAGTAGTAGTATTAGCAGTAGTAGAAGCAAATGTGGTAGTTGTACCAGTTGTAGCCGGAACTATGGTAGCAGTTGTGGTAGTAGTAGTAGCAGTAGCAATAGTTGTAGCAGTCGTACTGGTAGCTATAGCAGTAGTGATAGTAGCAGCAGTAGTAGTAGTAACAGTATTATTATTATTATTATTAGTAGTAGTAGTAATAGTAGTAGTAGTAGTAGTGTTGGTAGAAGTTGTAGAAGTTATAGTGTAGTAGTAATAGCTTTAGTAGTAGTAGTGGTCATAGTTATAGTTGGAGTAGTACTAATAGCATTAGTGGTAGAGGTAACAGTAGTTATAGCAGTAGTTGAAGTAGTAGCAGTAGTTGTAGCATCAGTAGCAGCAGTAATAGTAGTAGCAGTTATAGTAGTAATAGTAATAGAATTAGTAACAAAAGTAGAAGTCATAGTAGGGTTGGCAGTAGTAGCAGTAGTAGCCGCAGTAGCTAAAGAAGCAGTATTAGTAGCAGTAGCAATAATAGTAGCAACAATAATAGTTGTAGCGGAGAAAGCTATAGTAGTAGTAGTAACAGTAGTATTAATAGTTACAGTAGCAATACTAGTAATTGTAGTGACAGCAGTAGTGACAGTAGCAGTTGTAGTAGTAGCAGAGGTGGTAGCCATAGTAATTGTAGTAGCATAAGTAGTAGTAGTAGTAGAAGTAGTAGAAGTTCTAGTAGTAATATTAGTAGTAGCAATGGTAGAAGCAATAGCAGTAGCGGCAGCAGCAATAGTAGCACTAGTAGCAGTTGCAATAGTAGTAGCTGTAGCAATAGTAGTAGTTGTTGGGTAGTGGTAGTGGTATTTGTGGTCGTAGTTATTATTGTTATAGCAATAGTACCAGTAGTAACATAAGTAGTAGAAGTAGTAGTAGTAGCAGTAGTAATTTTAGTGGCATTCAAACTAGCGGTATCTTAAGTGGCAGTGGTAGTAGTAGTAGTAGTTGTTATTTTTATTGTTGTTGCAATAGTAATAGTAGTAGCAGTAGTAGTAGAAGTAAGAGTAGTAGCATTAGTTATTGCAGCAGTAGTAGTTATAGTGGCAGTCGAAGAAGTGGTAGCAGTAGTAGCATTAGTAATTGCAGTAGCAATAGCTGTAGCAGTAGCAGTCATAGCAGCAGTAGCAGTAGCAGCTGTAGTAGTAATAGAACTAGAAGAAGTAGTAGTAGTGGTAATAGCAGCAACAGTAGTAGTAATAGTAGCAGTAGTAGTAGTAATACGACTAGTAGCAATAGTAGTAGTAGCGAAAGTAGTATTAGTTGAAGTAGTAGTAGTAGTAGCAATAGTAATAGCTACGGGAATTGTATTAGGAGAAGGGGTAGATGTTGCATTAGTAGCAGCGATGGCGGTTGTAGTATTAGTAGTTGTTGTAGTAGTCATTGTAGTAGCAGCCATAGCAGTAGTTGTAGTAGCAGTAGCAGCAACAACTATAATAGTTGCAGCAGTTGTAGCGACAGCTATAGTAGTAGTAGTAGCGTTAGTTGCTGTAGTTGTAGTTGTAGCAGCAGCAGTCGTGACGGTAGCAGTAGTTCTATTTGTAGCAGTAATAGTAGTGACAGTAGCAGTAGTAGGAGTAGTAGGAGTAGTAGTAGTAGTAGTAGTAGTTGTTGTTATTGCAATAGTAGTAAGCGAAGTTGTAGTAGCTGTATCCAAATAGTAGTAATAGCAGTAGCAGTAGAAGCAGCAGTAGCAGTAGTAGTGGTTATAGAGTTAGTAGTAGCAACAGTTACAGTGGCTGCAGCAGTAGTTGTCGTAGTGTTAGTAGTAGTTGTAGTAGTACTACTAGCTGTAGTAGTAGCGATAGTAGTAGTAGTAGTAGTAGTTACAGTAGTAGTAGTAGTAGTAAGTGTAGCTGTTGTAGTAGTAATAGCTGTAGTAGCAGCAGTAGCTGTAGTAGTAGTAGCAGTAGTTATAGTAGTAGTAGTTGTTGCATTAGTAGTATTATTAATAGTAGTCGTAGCAACACGAGCAGTTGTAATAGCGGTAGTTGTAGTGGTAGTGGTAGTACGTGTAGTTGTAGAAGAAGTAGTTATAGTTGTAGCCGTAGTAGTAGTAAGAATACTTGTAGTAGTAGTGGTAGTAGTAGTAGTATTAGTAGTCATTGCAGTAGTATTAGCAGTTTGAGAAGTTGTTGTAGTAGTAGTTGTTGCAGCAGTAGTAATAGTAGTAGTAGTATTAGTAATAGTTGTTGTAGTCGGAGTAGTAGTAGTGGTGGTAGTTGAAGTATGTGTAGCAGTAGCTGCAGTAGCTGTCAGAGTAGTAGTAGAAGCAGCAGCAGTAGTTGAAATAGAAGTAGTAGTAGTTGTAGTTGTAGCAGAAGTAGTAGTAGTAGGAAAAGTAGCAGTAGTTGTAGTTGTCGCAATAGTAGCAACAGTAGTAGTAGAAGTAGTACCAGAAGTAGTAGTAGTAGTAGTAATAGTTACAACAGCGATAGTAGAAGTAGAAGTCATAGTAGAAGTAGTTGTAGCAGTAGTAGTTGCAATAGTAGTAGTAGTAGTGGGAGTAGTAGCAGCAGTTATAGCAATAGTTGTAGTAGTAATAATAGCGTCAGTAGTAGTAGTAGGAATAACAACAGCGGTAGCAATAGCTGAAGTAGTAGTAGTAGTAGCAGATGTAGTTGGAGTATCAGTAGTAGTAGTAGAGGTTGTAGTAGTAGTAGTAGTACTAGTAGCATCAGTTGTGGTAGTAGTTGTAGCAGTAGCAGTAGTTGCTGCAGTAGTATTAGTAGCTATAGCAGTAGTGATAGTAGTAGTAGTTGGAGTAGTAGTAGTAGTAGTAGTAGTAGTAGTAGTAGTAGTAACAATATTATTATTATTATTAGTAGTAGTAGTAGTGTTGGTAGAAGTTGTAGAAGTTGCAGTGTAGTAGTAATAGCTTCAGTAGTAGTAGTGGCCGTAGTTATAGTAGGAGTAGTGCTAGTAGCATTAGTGGCCGCGGTAGCAGTAGTTATAGCAGTAGTAGAAGTAGTTATTGTTGTTGTAGTGGCAATAGTAATAGTAATAGCAGTTATAGTAGTAATAGTAGTAGCATTAGTAACACAAGTAGCAGCCGTAGTAGGGGTGGCAGTAGTAGCAGTAGTAGCCGCAATAGCTAAAGTAGGAGTAGTAGCAGTCATAGCGGTATTAGCAGTAGCAGTAATAGTAGTAGTAGCAGTAATAATTGTAGCAGAACGTGTAGTAGTAGTCATAACAGTAGTATTAATAGTCACAGTCGCAATACTAGTAGTAGCAGTGATAGTAGTAGTGACAGCAGTGTTTGAGGGAGTAGCAGTTGTAGTAGTAGTAGAGGTGGTAGCCGTAGTAATAGTAGTAGCATTAGCAGTAGTAGTAGCAGAAGTAGTAGAAGTTCTAGTAGTAGTATTAGTAGTACCAATGGTAGTAGCAGTAGCAGCAGTAGTAGTAGTAGTAGCATTAGTTGCAATTGCAGTAGCAGTAGCTGTAGCAATAGTAGTAGCTGTTGGGGTAGTGGTTGTAGTATTTGTGGTCGTAGTTATTGTTGTTATAGCAATAGTAGCAGTAGTAGCAGAAGTAGTAAAAGTAGTAGTAGTAGCAGTAGTAATTTTAGTGGCAGTCAAATTAGCGGTAGTAGTAGTGGCAGTGGTAGTAGTTGTAGTAGTAGTTGTTGTTGTTCTTATTGTTGTTGCAATAGTAATAGTAGTAGATGTAGTAGTAGAAGTAAGAGTAGTAGCATTAGTTATTGCAGTAGTAGTAGTTATAGTGGCAATCGAAGAAGTGGTAGCAGGAGCAGCATTAGTAATCAGGGTAGCGATAGCAGTTGTAGTAGCAGTCATAGCCATAGGAGCAGCAGCTGTAGTAGTAATAGAACTAGAAGTAGTAGTAGTAGTAGTAATAGTAGTAGTAGTAGTAATACGACTAGTAGCAATAGTAGTAGTAGCGAAAGTAGTATTAGTTGGAGTTGTAGTATTTGTAGTAGTAGCAATAATAGTAGCTGCGGGAATTATTTTAGGAGAGGTAGTAGTTGTTGTATTAGTCGCAGCAACGACGGTTGTAGTATTAGTAGTTGTCGTAGTAGTCATTGTAGTAGTAGCAACAGCAGTAGTTGTAGTAGTAGTAGTAGCAACAACTTTAGTTGTTGTAGCAGTTATAACAGCAGCTAAAGTAGTAGTAGTAGTAGCATTAGTTGTAGTAGTTGTAGTTGTAGTAGTAGTAGAAGTGACAGTAGCAGTAGTAGGAGTAGTAGTAGTAGTAGTTGTTGTTCTTGTTGTTGTTGTTGTAGTATTAGGAGTAGTTGTAGTAGCTGTAGCCACATAGTAGTAGTAGCAGTAGGACTAAAAGCAGTAGTAGCAGTAGTAGTGGTAATAGTAGTAGTAGCAACAGTTACAGCAGTAGTAGCAGTAGTAGTTGTAGTGTTAGTAGTAGTAGCAGTAGTACTAGTAGTAGTTATAGTAGTAGTAGTAGTGGTAGTGGTAGTAGTATGTGTAGTAGCTGTAGTAGAAGTAGTTGTAGTAGTAGCAGTAGCAGTAGCAGTAGTAGTAGCAGTAGTTGTAGTAGTAGTATTAGTTGCATTAGTAGTATTAGTAGTGGTAGCTGTAGCAGCATGAGCAGTTGTAATAGCAGTAGTTGTAGTGGTAGTGGTAGTTGTAGAAGTAGTTATAGTTATAGCCATAGTTATATTAAGAGTAGTTGCAGTAGTAGTGGTAGTAGTATTAGTAGTCATTGCAGTAGCAATACTAGTATCATTAGTAGTAGTAGCAGTAGTATTAGGGGTTGGAGAAGTTGTAGTAGTAGTAGTATTAGTAATAGTTGTAGTAGTCATAGTAGTAGTAGTAGTGGTAGTTGAGGTAGAAGTAGTAGCAAAAGTTGAAGTATGAGTAGCAATAGCTGTAGTAGTAGTAAGTAGTAGTAGTAGAGGCAGCTGCAGTAGTTGAAGTAGAAGTAGTGGTAGTTGTAGTTGCAGCAGAAGTAGCAGTAGTAGCAGAAGTAGCAGTAGTTGTAGTTGTTGCAGTAGTAGCAACAGTAGTAGTAGAAGTAGTAGCAGAAGTAGTAGTAGTAGTAGGAGGAGTAACAATAGCAATAGTAGAAGTAGAAGTCTTAGTAGCAGTAGTAGTAACAGTAGCAGTTGCAGTAGTAGTAGTAGCAGTGGGAGTAGTAGCAGTAGTTATAGCAATAGTTGTAGTAGTAATAATAGGAGCAGTATTAGTAATAGGAGTAACAACGACGGTAGCAGTAGTAGAAGTAGTAGTAGTAGTAGCAGAAGTAGTTGGAGTATCAATATTAGCAGTAAAGCTTGTAGTAGTAGTAGTAGTAGTTGTTGTTGTTGTTGTAGTAGCAGGAGCTGCACTAGTAGGGGTGGTAGTAGTAGAAGTAGTCGGAGGTGGAGTAGTAGTTGTTGAAGCAGCAGTAGTAGTGGGAGTACTAGTAGCCGTTGTAGTAGTAGTTGGAGCGATATTAGTAGCTGTAGTTGTAGCAGCAATCGTAGTTGTAGTAGTAGTTGTAGTAGCAGTAGTAGTGGGAGTAATTGTTATTATTGTAGGTGCAGTAGCAGTAGTAGTAGGAGTTGCTATTACAGTAGTAGTAGTTGAAGTAGTAGTAGTCACAGAAGTAGATGGAGTATCATTACTAAAAGGAATAGTAGTTGTAGTAGTAGTAGTAGTAGTTGCCATAGTTGTAGCAGTAAAAGTAGCAGCAGTAGTAGTAGTAGACGCAGTAGCAGTGTAGTAGTAGCAACAATAGTAATTCTACTAGTAGCAGCAGCATTAGTAGTAGGAACAGTAGTAGTGGTATTGGTAGTAATAGCATTTGAAGAAGGAGCAATAGTAGTTGTAGTAGTCGTAGTAGAAGTAGTAGGAGAAGTAGTAGTAGTAGTAGTAGCAGCTGTAGTAGTAGCAATAGTCATAGTAGTTGGAGAAGTAGCAGTAGTGGCAACCACAGTAGTAGCAACCATAGTGGTAGTAGTTGTTGTTGTTGTTGTATACTAGTAGTAAAAGTAGTTGCAGCAGAAATAATAGTAGTAGTAGTAGTAGCAGCAGCAATAGTCATAGTAGTAGTTGCAGCAGCAGTAGTAGTGATCGTAGCAGTAGTAGCTGCGGTGGCAGTAGCAGCTGTAGTAGGAGAAGAAGTAGTAGTGGTTGTAGTAGCAGCAGTACCACTAGTAATGATAATAGCAGTAATAGTAGTAGTAGTTCTAGCAGTCATAGTTCTAACAGTAGCAGTAGTACTAGTTGTAGTTGCAGTAGTAGAAGTAGTAGTTGTAGTAGCAGTAGTACTAGTAGCGGCAGTAGTACTAGTAATAGTAGCAGAAGAAGTAGCAGTTGTATTAGTAGCTGTAGTAGTAGTTATTGTAATAGCAGTAGTAGTAGAAGCAATAGTAGAAGTAGTAGTAGCAGTAGTAGTAGCTGTAGTAGTAGTAATAGTAGTTATAGTAGTAGTAGTAGTACTCGTAGTAGCAATACTAGTAGTAGTTGTTGTAGTAGCTGTAATTGTGTTAGCAGTAGCAATTGTAGTAGTAGAACTAGTAGTAGTAGCAGTACTAATAGGAGTAGTAGCAGTGTAGCAGTAGTAGAAGCAGTAGCAGTAGTAATAGTAGTAGGAGTCAGAGTAGTTGTAGTAGTGGTTCCAAAAAATAAGAACAACAGCAGGAGTAGTAGTAGTAGTAGAAGTAGCTGCGCAACAATAGCTATAGTAGTATTACTAGGAGTAATAGTATTAGTAGCCATAGTAGTAGTACTACTAGTACTAGTAGTAGTGGTGGTAGTAGCAGCAGCAGTAGTACTAGTAGCAGTAGTAGTAGCAGCAGTAGTCGTAGTAGTAGTAGTCGTAGCAGTAGTAGCTA
The DNA here is from genome assembly GCA_005019695.1 of Trichopus zeylanicus subsp. travancoricus. Classification (NCBI taxonomy): domain Eukaryota; kingdom Viridiplantae; phylum Streptophyta; class Magnoliopsida; order Dioscoreales; family Dioscoreaceae; genus Trichopus; species Trichopus zeylanicus. Next base: position 277,289 of record RXID01014756.1, read on the forward strand.
CAGTGGCAGTAGTTGCCGCAGTAGGAGAAGTAGTAGTAGTGGTTGTACCAGCAGTAGTAGCAGTACTACCACTAGAAACGATAATAGCAGTAGTAGTAGCAATTGTAGCAGTAGTTGTAGCAATCATAGTTCTAACAGTAGCAGCAGTAGTAGCCATAGTTGCAGTAGTAGAAGTAGTAGTTGTAGTAGCAGTCGTAGTAGTAGCGACAGTAGTACTAGTAATAGTAGAAGAAGAAGTAGCAGTTGTATTAGTAGCTACAGTAGTAGTTATTGTAATAGCAGTAGTAGTAGAAGCAATAGTAGCAGCAGCAGTAGTAGTAGTAGTGGCAGTTGTAGTGGTATTTCTACCAGCAGCAGTTGTAGTAGCAGTTGTAGAAGTAGTAATAGTAGTTATAGTAGTAGTAGCAATAATAGTAGTAGTAGTTGTTGTAGTTGCTGTAATTGTGTTAGCAGTAGCAGTTGTAGCAGTAGAACTAGTAGCAGCAGTATTAGTAGAAGTAGTAGCAGTGTAGCAGCAGTAGAAGCAGTAGCAGTAGTAATAGTAGTAGGAGACATAGTAGTTGTAGTAGTGGTTCCAAAAACAAGAACAACAGTAGCAGCAGTAGTAGTAGTAGAAGTAGCTGCGCAACAATAGCTATAGTAGTATTACTAGGAGTAATAGTATTAGTAGCCATAGTAGTAGCACTAGTAGTACTAGTAGTAGTAGTGGTAGTAGCAGTAGTAGTACTAGTAGTACTAGTAGTAGTAGTAGCAAAAGTAGTAGCAGTAGCACTGATTCTTACTGTAGCAGCTGTAGTAGTTGTAGTAGGAGTAGTAGTAATAGTAGTCGTAGTAGTCGTAGTAGTAGTAGTAATAATACTAGTAGTAGCAGCAGCAGCAGCAGGAGTAGTTATACTCGCAGTAGTTGTAGCTGTAGTAGTAGTTGCAGTTGTAGTAGTTGCTGGAGAAGCAGAAAGAGTAGTAGTATTAGTAGCTGTAGTAGCAATTGTAGTAGCAGCACTCGAAGTAGTAGTTGTAGTAGTAGCAGTCTCGGTAATATTAGTAATAGCAGTCTCAATAGTAGTAGTAGTAGCCATTAGTAGCAGCAGCAGCAAGAGTAGCAGTAGTAGTAGTACCTGTTGCAGCAGTAATATTAGCAACTGTAGTAGTAGCTATTGTTGTAGTATTAGTACTCAAAGCAGTAGTAGCCGCAATAGTAGTAGTAGTCAAAGCAGTAGTAGTAGTCGTGGTAGCTGCAGTAGTAGTAGTAGTCAAAGCGGTAGTAGTAGTCGTGGTAGCAGTAGTAGCAATATTAGTAGTAGAAATAGGAGTAGTAGCAGCAGTTGAAGTAGCAGCAGCAGCAGTAATAGTATTAGTAATTCTGTTAGTATCAGTAGTAGTAGTATTAGTAATAGTAGTATTGTAGTAGTAGTTTTAGTTGTTGTAGGACTCTCAGTAGCAGAAGTAGCAATAGTAGTAGTATTAGTAGTAGTAGTATTAGTAGTAGTAGTAGTGGTAGCAGTAGTAGGAGTAGTAGGAGAAGTTATAGAATTAGCAGTGGTAGCAATAGTAGTGGAGTAATTGTAGCAACAGCAGTAGTAGTAGTAGCAGCAGCAGCAATAGTAGCAGCAGTAGTACTTGTAGAGGTAGTAACAACAGTAACAGTGGGAGGAGATGGAGTAGTTATTTTTGTTGTTGTTGTTGCAAGAGTAGTATTAATAGTAGTAATAGTAGTAGCTGCAGTAGTAGTAGCAGTAGTAGTGGCAATTGTAGTAGTAGAAGTAGTAATGGTTGCTATAGTAATAGAAGTAGTAGTAGGAGTAGTAGTAATAGCTATAGTAGCAGCAGCAGCAGTAGTAGAAGAAGTAGTAGCAGCAGCAGCAGCAACAGTAGCAATAGTTGTAGTAGTAGTAGTAGGAGGAGGAGGAGAAGTAGTAGTTGTTGTTATTGTAGGAGATATAGTAGTAGTAGTAGTAGTAGTAGTAGTAGTAGTAGTAGTAGTAGTAGTAGTAGTAGTAGTAATAGTAGTATTAGTAATAGTAGTCAATAGTGTTAGTACTAGTAGTAGCAGTAGTTCTAATAATAGTGGTAGTAGCAATGGTAGTAATAGAGAAAGTAGTAGTAGAAGCATTAGTGGCTGCATTAGTTGTAATAGTAGTAATAGTAGTAGGAGTAGTAATAGTAGTAGTAGTAAAAGTAGAAGAAGAAGTAGTAGTAGTTTTAGTATTAGCTGTAGTAGTAGTAGTAAAAGAAGGAGCAATAGCAGTAGAAGTACTAATAGTAGTAGGAGTAGTATTAGCATTGGCAGTAGTAATAATAGTAGTAGTAAAAGTAGTAGTTGTAATTTTAGTGGTAGCAGCAGCAAAAGTTGTAGGAGTAGTAGTAGTTGTTGTTGTTGTAAAAGTAGGAGTTGGAGTAGTAGTTGTTGTAGATGTAGTTGTTGTTGTTGTTGTTGTTGTTGTAGCAGCAGTAGTAGTAGTAGTTATTGTTGTTGTAGCAATAGTAGTAGTAGTGTTTATACAAGTACTAGTAGTAGTTGTTGCAGTAATAGCAACGGCAGCAGCAGCAGCAGTAGTAGGAGTAGAAGGGGTAGTAGTAGTAGTAGTAGTGTAGAAATAGTAGTAGTAGCACAAGTAGTAATAGTAGTACTAGTATAAGTAGTAGAAGATGTGGTCGAAGTAGTTGCATAGTAGTAGTAGTAGTTGTTGTTGTTGTTATTGTTGTTGTAGTAGTAGTTGTAGTATTAACAGTAGTAGAAGTAGTAGTAATAGTAGTAGTAGAGGTTGCAGAATTAGTAGTAGTAGTGACGACAGTAGTAGTAATAGCAGCAACAACAATAGTAGTAGCCGCAATAGTTGAAGCAGTAGCAATAGTTGTAGTATTAGTAGTAATAGTAGTTGTAGTAGTTGTTGTAGTAGTAGAAGTAGTAGGAGTGGGAGTAGTAGTAGTAATACTATAGGTAGTCGTAGTAGTAGTAGTAGTCGGAGTAGGAGTAGAAGTACTAGTAGTAGTAATAGGAGTACTAGTAGTAGGAGTTGTAGTTGGAGTGGTAGTGGGAGTAGTAGTAGTAGGAGTAGTAGTAGTATTAGTAGTAGGAGTAGTAGGAGTCGTAGGGGTAGTGTCATAGTAGTAGTAGTAGTAGTAGCGATAAAAGGTGTTGGAGTAGTAGTTGGAGTAGTAGTAATTGTAGTAGTAGCATGAGTAAAACGAGGTGCAGTTGTCGTAGTAGCAGTTGTAGTAATAATACTACTAGTACTAGTAATAGTAGTAGAAGTAGTAGTAGTCATAGGAGAAGATGTAGTAGTAGTTGTGGGAGTAAGAGTAGGAGTTGTAATAGGAGTAGTAATAGTTGTAGTGGTAGCCATAGTTGCAGCAGGCTTCATGGTAGCAGTAGGAGAAGTAGTAATAGTTCTAGTTGTTGTTGTAGTAGTAGTAGTACTAGTAGGTGTAGTAGTAGTCAGAGTAGGAGTGGGAGTTGGAGTAGCAGTTGGTGACGGAGTAGAAGTAGTATTAGTTGTACTATTAGCAACAGTAGAAGTAGTAGTAGTAGCAGTTCTACTAGTACTAGTAGTAGTAGCAGTTCTACTAGTACTAGTAGTAGTAGTCGCAACAACAACAATAGGAGTAGTAGTAGTAGAAGTTGTACTAGTATTGGAATTAGTAGTTGTTGTTTTAGTAGTTCTAGTATTATTAGTAGTACTAGGAGTAGTAGGAGTTGTAATAGTTGTAGTAGTTGTAGTAGTAATATTACTCGTAGTAGGTATAGTAGTTGTAGGGGTAGTAGGGGTAGGAGTTGGAGGAGGAGCACTAGTACTACAACTGTTTCTGCTGCTACTATTACTACTATTACTACAGCTCCTCCTCCTCCTCCTACTACTACTACTACTACTACTACTGCGGCTACTACTACTACTACTGCGGCTATTGCTACTACTACTGCTAATACTATTACTGTTACTACTACTACTGCTACTATTACTATTGTGGCTACCTCCATTACTGCTACTACTCCTGTTACTATTACTGCTACTAGTAGTAGTAATGTTGTTGTTATTACTGCAACTGCTACTACTTTTGCTGCTACTACTACTGCTGCTACTACTTCTACTGTTACTACTTCTACTACTGCTTCTATTGCGACTACAACTTCTACTACCACTACTACTCCAAACTACTACTATTGCTACTGCTACTACTACTACTGCTGCTGCTACTACTCCTGCTTGTACTACTATTACTCTTACCACTACCTCCACCACTACTACAACAACTACTACAACTACTACTACTGCCACTACTGCTGCTACTATTGCTACAAATACTGTTACTACTACCTCTATTGCTGTTATTACTAGTACTAATACTATTGCTGCTGCTGTTACTACTGCTTGTACAGCAGCAGCTATTACCACTACTACTACAACTATTGCTACTAACACTGCTACTCCTACTACTACTGCTACTATTACTATTACAACTACAACTACTACCACTACTGCTACACTGCTACTACTGGTACTATTTGAACAACAACTGCTACTACTACTACTAGTACTGTTACGGTTGTTGCTCCTGCTGCAACTACTACTGCTGCTGCTACTGCTACTGCCACTATTACTTCTACTACTACTGGTACTACTACTGCTACTACTACTCCTCCTCCTCTACTATTACTACTATTGCTACTAATAATACTACTTCCACAACTACTACTACTACAACTACTACCATGACTACTGCAATTTCTCCTACAACTACAACCACAACTACTACTACTTCTTCTCTTACAACTACTTCCACTGCTACTGCTACTCTTGCTACAACTACTGCTACTACTAGTATTACAACTACTACAACTACTGCTACTGCTACTACTAGTACTATTGCAGCTATTGCTACAACTACTGCTATTACTGATACTACTACTACTACCATAACTACTGCTACTACTACTATTGCTACTCCTATTACAACTACTTCTATTACTGATACTCTAACTACTTCTCATACAACTACAGCTAATGCTACTATTACTACAACTTCTCCTACTACTAGTACTACTTTTGCTACCACTATTATTACTACTACTACTAGTACTACTGCTGCTAATGCTTCTATAACAACAACAACTACTACTGTTTCTTCTACTGCTACTACTACTTCTACTACTACTGCAACTGATACTACTACTAGTACTAATACTACTACTACTACTACTACTACTACTAGTAGGACTACTACTACTATTACAACTATCCTACTAATAGTACTACATCTATAATTACTTCTACTACTACTACTACTACTACTTCTACCACTACTACTCCTACTACTACAACAACAACAATTACTACTACTACTTATCGTACAACTAGTGCTACTACAAGTAGTACTACAATAACTACTAGTACTACTAATGCTACTACTACTACCACTACTACAACTACTACTGCTGCTACTACTACTATTACCATAGCTGCTGCTGCTACTACTACAACTCCAACTACTTCTCTTGCTACTACAGCTATTGCTGCTTCTACTGCTACTACTACTACGGCTTCTCCTTCTATAACTACTACTGCTAGTGCTACTTCCATTACTACGGCTACGGCTGCTTCTACTGCTAATGCTGATTCTATAGCTACTTCTACTATTACTATTACTACTACTACTACTACTACTACTTTAGTTACTACGGCTGCTACTGCTGTTATTACTACGACTGCTACTGTTGCGACTACAACTATGACTATTTCTACTACTACTACTACTGCTACTACTCTTTCTACTACTGCTATAACTTCTATTACGACTACTACTAATACTATTACTTCTACTACTACTATTACTACTACTACTACTACTACTACTAGTTCAACTACAACTACTTCTGCTAATACTACTACTAGTACTCCTATTACTACTACTACTGATGTTACTACTGACACTACTGCTATTGCGACTACTACTAGTCCTACTACTACTGTTACAGCTCCAACTAATACTACTACTGCTGCTGCTACTGCTATTACTACTACTACTCCTCCTACTACTACTGCTACTATTGTTGTTACTACTACTACTAAGACTATTAGTACTACTATAACTACTGCGGCTACTGCTGCTGCTGCTACTTCTACAACTACTATTACTACTACCGATGTTGCAACTACTACTGCTAGTGCTATTGCTACTGCTATGACTACTACTACTCCTACTGCTAGTGCTTCTACTACTAGTATTGCTGCTCCAACAACTACTACTCTTAGTACTACCGCTACTACTACTAATACTGCTGCTGCTACTAATACTACTACTGCTACCACTACCACTACTACAACTGCTACTACTTCTGCTACTGCTACTCTAACTACTTTTCTTACTACTTCAGCTACTGCTACTATTACAACTGCTTCTCCAACAACTACTACTACAATTAATACTACTTTTATTACTATTGCTACTGCTACTGCTGCTTCTACAACAACTACAACTACTACTAGTGCTTCTACTATTACTACTACTACTGCTGCTGCTATTATAGTGACGATTGCTACTGCTACTTTAACTATGGCTTCTCTACTGCTATTACTACCATTAATATGACAACTACTGCAGCGACTTCTGCTACAACTATTACTACTACTACTACCTTTGCTACTGCTGCTACAACTTCTACTGCGACTACTACTACTACTAATATTATTACTCCTACCACCACTACTACTACTTCAACTTCTACTACCTCGGCTAATACTACTACTGCTACTGCTATTGCTACTACCACTACAATTACTACTAACACTATTGCTACTGCAACAACTACTACTCCAACTACCACTACTCCTATTATTGCTTCCACTGCTACTAGTAGTAGTACTACTACTACTGCTACTAATACTGCCAATACTTCTATTGTTACTACTAATACTAATACTAGTACTACTACTACAACTACTGCGGCTACTACTACTGCTACTCCTACTTCTACTAATAGTGTACTACTACCGCTGTTGCTACTACTACTACTATTGCTATTGATACTGCGACGACTACTACTATTACGGCTGCAACTACTACTACGGCTGCCACTACTACTACTACAGCTACTACTGCTACTACTTCTACTACTACTATTACTATTGCTACTACTACTACAATTAGTACTACTCTTGCTACTACTAATGTTGCTGCTGCTCCAACTACTGCTACTATTACTGCCACTACTATTGCTACTTCTACTGCTACAACAACTATTACTTTTGTTACTACTAATACTACTACTAGTACTAATACTACTACCCCTTCTACCACTACAATCATTGCTACTACTACTACTACAGCTACAACTATTACTACTGCTTCCCCTACTTCTACTACTTCCGAAACTACTACTGCTATGGCTACTATTGGTTCAACAACAACAACTACTAATACTGCTACCACGACTACTACTACTGCTACTACTACAACTATTACAACTACTACAATAACAACTACTGCCACCACGACTAATACTACTACTACTAATACTACTATTAATACTACTACTTCTACAGCTCCTACAGCTACTACTACTACTGCCCCTCCAACTACTACTACTGCTACTGCTACTACTACTATAACTACCGCTACTGCAAGTAGTACTACAACAACAACAACAACTACTACCGCTACTGTTGTTGTTGCAGCTGCTGCTACTGCTACTACTCCCACTACCATAACTACTACTTTAGCTACTACTGCTACTCCTACTAGAATAGCTACTGTTACTCCAACTACATTTCATACAACTATAGCTACTGCTACTACTATTGCTACTACTACTACTGCTACTACTGTATCTACTTCCACTATTACTGCTACTACTTCTACTATAGCAACGACGGATACAACAACAACAACTACTGCTACGGCTGCTACTGCTGCGACTACTACCACTACGACGACTGCTACAGCTGCTACTACTACCACTATGACAATTGCTACAGCTACTACTACTATTGTAATTATTACAACTGCTACTACTTCTACTACTGCTGCTACTACAAGTACTACGACTACTACTAATAATAATAATACTACAACTACTACAACTACTACTACTTCTGCTAATACTACTGCTAATACAACAACTACTACTACTACTGACCCTACTGCTTCTGCTACTACTGACCCTACTGCTTCTGCTACAGCTGCTACTACTGCATCCGCTATTGCTGCTATTGCTACTACTGCTGCTTCTATATTGTTGTTGCTACTATTACTACTACTAGTACTACTACTACAACTACTACGGCCGCTCCAAATGCTACTACATCTACTACTACTAGTAGTACTACTGCTGCTGCTGCTACTACTACAACTAGTTCGATTATTGCTGCTATGACTACTGCTACTACTACTACAGCTACAACTAGGGCTACTACTACTATTACAACAACTACTACTGCTAGTAGTACCACTACCACTATTGCTCCACTACTACTACTGCTACTAGTACTACTCCTACTACTTCTAATGATGCTGCTTCTCCATCAACTGCTGCTACCACTACCACATCTACCACTACTAGTACGACAACAACTACTACTGCTACTACTATTACTACTGCCACTACTACCACTAGTACTACTATTACTATTACTACTACTACTGCTACTTCTGGTGCTACTACTTCTACTGCTACTACGGCTACTACTACTATTACTACTCCTACTACTATTGCTGCAACTACTGCTATTACTGCTGCTGCTGCTACTACAACTACAATTACTACCTCTACTAAAACTACTAAAACTACTGCTACTACAACTACTACTTTTGTTACTACTAATACTACTACTTTTATGACTACTGTTGTTGCTACAGCTATTACTACTACCTCCCCTAGTCCTCCTACCTCTGCAACTACTACTGCTACGGCTTTTACTGCTTCAAGAACAACAACCATCACTACTGCCACCACAACTACTACTACTGCTACTACTACTCGTACTACAACTACTACAACTACAACTATTACTACTATTATTGCGACTGCTACTACTGCTACAATCAAGACAACTAGTACAGCAACAGCTACTACTACTAGTGTTACTACTACTACTGCCACTATAACTACTGCTATTAACTCTGCAACTACACCTACTACTACAACTATTGCTACTATTACTTCTGCTTCTACTACTTCTACTACTACAACTACTACGGCAACAACCACTACTACTACTACTACAAAAAGCACAACAAAAACTACCACTACATTACTACTATTACTACTACTACCCCTCCTAGTACTACTACTATTACTACTGCAATTGCTACAACAACTACAACAACTCCAATTGTGACTACCACTACTACTACCATAGCTCTACTGCTACTAGCACTACTTCTACTACTACTACAACTACTGCTTCTACTGCTGCTCTACTGCTACTACTATTACGGCTACTACTACTTTTACTACTACAACAACTACTACTCGTACAATTACTGCTAATATTACTACTACTCCTACTAGAGCTACTACTACTACCACTCATGCCCCTAGCAGTACTAATGCAACTAATACTACATGTACTACTACTTCTACTGCCACTGTTGCTACGACTGCTACTGCTACTACTGTTACTGCTTCAACTACTATTACAACAGCTACTGCAACTACTACTATTGCTACGGCTACTACTGCTACTATTACTACTACTACTGATACTACTGCTAATGCTACTATTACTATTACTACTACTATTGCTGCTGCTACTACAATTGCTACTACTAATAAGACTACTACTACTACGACTACGATTACTACGACTGCTACAACTGCAGCTACTACTATTACTACTCCCACTACGAATAATAATAATACTACTACTACTATTGTGACTACTACTGTTGCTACTGCTGCTACTACTATTGCTACTATGACTACTACTACTACAAGAACTACCACTACTCCTACTACAGTTACAACTTATGCACATACTACTACTGCTACTACTACACTGCTACTACAACTACACCTCCTACTTCTACTGTTACTTTCACTACTACAACTACCACTATTACTACTACAACAACTTATACTGTCACTACTGCTACTACTACTGCTACTATAGCTATGGCTGCTACCACTACCATTACTGCAACTATTACCACCACAACTACTACTGCTACTATTGCTTCTACTACTACTTCTACAACTTCACCTACTACTACAACTACTGCTAATACTACTACTGCTACTAATACTACTACTATTACTGCTTCAACTGCTACTACTGCTACTACTACTACATCTACTACAACAACAACTACCACCACTACTACTATAATTACTACTACTACTACAACAACTACTATTATTACTACTGCTTCTATTACTGCTACTACTACTTCTACTACTACTAGTACTACTACTACTACTAATACTACTAGCACCACCACTACTACTAATACTACTACGGCTACTATGCCAATTGCTTCTGCTACAACTCTATTTCTCCTACTATTACTACTACTATTATTATTTCGACTACTACTACTTCTTCTTTTACTACTACTACTACTACTACTACTTCTACTACAACGACTAAAGCTACTACTACTATAACTAATAATGCTACTACTGTTACTACTACTGTTACTACTACGATCGATACTATTGCTTCCACTGCGACTGCTACGATTACAGCCACTACTACTGCTACTACTACTGCTGTTGCTGCTACATCTGCTACTACTGCTGCTGCTGCTACTACTACTACTTTTATTACAACTGCTACGATTGCTACTACCGCTACTACCGACAAAACTAGTACAAGGACTACTACTACTACTACTGCTATAGCTACTACTACTTCTACTATTACTATAACTACTACTACTACAACTAGTACAACCACTACTACTACAACTATCGCAACTACAACAACTACTTCTACGACTATAGCAACAAAAACAACAACTACCACTACTACTAGTACTATTACAACTACTACTACTCGTAGTACTATTATTACTACTACCACTGCTACTACAACTACTACAGCTATTGCTATTGCTACAATTACATCCTCTACTACTACTACTTCAACCGCTACTACAACGACTACCACAACAACTATTACTGCCCTATTGCTACTATTACTACTTCTGCTACTACTATAACTACTATTGCTTCTACTGCTGCTCAACTGCTACTGCAATTATAGCTCCTACTGCTATTGCTAGTACTGCTACCACAATAACAACAACAATAACTACTACTAGTACTACTACTCCTACTGCTGCTACTACTACTACCACTCCTCCTAATACTACTACTAATGAGACTTCTACTATACCTACTACTGTTGCTATTGCTACTGCTGCTACTAGTGCTACTACTATAACTCCTCCTCCTACTACTACTATTACTACTACTACTACAGCTACTGCTACCACTACAATAGCTACTAACATTAGTACTACTGCTGCTACTATGGCTACTGCGACAGTTGCTCCTACCACTACTACTACTCCTACTTCTTCTACTACTGCCACTACTTTCACTACTACTAATGCTGCTACTGCTACAGCTAGGACTCTTACTACTACTACTACAACTACTACAACTACTACTATTACGACTACTACAACTATTACTGCTACGATTGCTACTACTGCAACTACTACTGCTACAATGGCTACTACTACTACCATTGCTACGACTGCGGCTACTACTACAACTCCTACTAATATTACAATAATAACTACAACAATTACTACTACTAGTATTGTAACTACTACTCATGCTACTACAACAACTACTACTGCTGCTACTACAACAACAACAAGAACAACTACTACTACTACTACTACTACAACAACAACAATAGCTACTACTACTTCCACTACTACTACTACAACTACTATAACTTTTGCTACGGCTACTATTTCTGCGTCTACTGTTGCTGGTACTGCTACTACTACAGCTACTACTATTATTACTACTACTACTACTTATCCTACAACCATGACACCTACTACGACCACTTCTTCTGCTACTATTATGCTCCTAATGCTTCTATACCTACAACTACAACTACTGCTTTCGGAACTACTGCTACTAGTACAACTACTACTACAACTGCTACTCCAACTACTTCTCATACTATTGCTGCTAATACTATTGCTGCTGCTACTGCTACTACTACTGCTACTACAACAACAACTATTGTTGTGGCTACTACTGCCACTGCTACTACAATAACTACTACTACTATTGCTACTACTACTATCACCGGTACGACCGCTACTACTACTTCGACCACTTCTTCCACAACAACAACAATAACAACAACAACAACTATTACTACTACTACAACTACTACTAGTAATAATAGTACAACTTTTACAACTACTTTTACTAAAACTACTACTACTAGTACTACTACTTCTCCTACAACTACAACAACAACAACAACAACAACAACTACTACTACTACTACTACTATTGCTACTACTACTACTACAGCTACTTCTACTACTACCACAAAAACTACAACTGCTACTGCTACTCCAACTACTTCTAATACTACTATAGCTACTACTACTACTACTACTCCTTCTACTCCTACTACTACTACTGCTATCACTACTACTGCTACTACTACTACTACTACTACACCAACCACAACTACTACTATTACTAATAGTACTACTACAATTGCTACTACTACTTCAATTAATACTACAACTATTAGTTCAACTTTCGCTACAACTACTTCTACTAGTACAACCACTACTGCTACTATTACTACTGTTACTACTACTACTACTACTACTAGTTCTACTAGTACCACTACTGCTGCTGCTGTTGCTAATGCTGCAACTATTACTCCTACTATCACTAATTCCACTACTATTATTGCTACTGCTATTGCCACGACTGCTGCTGCGACTACAACTATGGCTACGAGTGCAGCTGCAGCTCCAACTACTACTAAAACTACTACTACTACTGCCATTACTACTACCGTTACTACTGCTATTACTACCACTACTACTACTATTACGCCTACTACTACTACTACAGCTAATACTACAACTACTGCTGCTGCTATTGCTACTACTACTACAACTACTACTACTACTACTACAACAACAACTACTACTACTACAACAACTAATAATACTACTACTACTACTACTATTACTACTACTACTACTCCTCCTCCTCCTCCTCCTCCTCCTCCTCCTCCTACTACTACTACTACTACTATTACTGCTACGACTACTGCTGCCACTTCTACTACTACTACTGCTGCTACTACTACTATTACTACTACTACTACTATTACCATTGCTAATGTTGCTGCTACTACTGCAACTCCTACTACTATTGCTACTACTACTACTGCTGCTGCAACTAGTACTACTGTTACTACTTCTGCTACTCCTACTACTGCAACTAGTACTACTACTACCACTACTGCCATTAACTATTACTACTTTACTTCTACTACTATTACTGCTACTACTAGAACTACTATTACTACTACTACTACTACTTTTACTACTGCTGCTACTGCTGCCACTACCACTGCTACTATTGCAACAACTACTGCTACTACCACCACTATGGTTGTTACAATTACTACTAATAGTACTATTGCTGCTACTACTACTTTTGCTACCACTACTACTATAATTAATACTATAATTAATACTACTCCCACTGCTACTTCCACTACGACTGCTACTACTACTACTACTACTACAACTACTACTACTTTTGCTATGACTACTACTGCTACTGCCTCAACTGCTACTACTAGTACTGCTCCTGCTGCAACTACTAATACTGCTACTACTACTACCACTGCCACATCCTCTACTACTACTTTTACCACTACTGCTGCTGCTGCTACTACTACTACAACCACTACTATTATTACTACTATTGCAACTAATACTACAACTATTGCAACTACTTCTACTGCAACTACTACAACAACTACTATGACTACTTCTACTTTAGCTACGACTGATACTACTACTGCTACTACTACTTCAGCTTCTACCACTGCTATTACAACCACTACTGCGACTGCTACTACTGGTACTACTACTGCAACTATTACTGCTAGTACTACTACTACTTTTGCTACTACCATCTCTGCTTCTGCTACTACAACTTCTACCATGACTTGTACTAATAACACTACAACTGCTACCACTACTTCTGCTAATACTACTACTACTACTACTACTACTACTACTACTACTGACACTACTGGTTCTGCTACTATTACTATAGCTACTACTACAACAGCTGCTACAAAAACTACTACTACAACTGCTACAACTACTATTATTGTTACTACTGCTAGTACTACTAATACTACTACTACTACTACTGCGGCTGCTCAAACTGCTATCACTACTACTACAAGTACTACGACTTCAGTTGCTACTACTACTCCTAATTCTATTGCTACTGCGACAACTGTAGCAACTACTACTACGGTTACTACTACAGCTAGTACTACTACTACTATTGCTCCTACTACTGCTACTACTAATGCTATTACTGCCCCTACAACAACTACTACTAGTACCACTGCTACCACGACAAGCACGTCAACTACTAATACTATTGCAGCTACTGCTACCACTATGATCACTTCGACTAGCACCATTAGTACTACTATTGCTTCTACTATTGCTACTTCTATTGATACCATTGCTACAGTTGCTCCAACAACTACTACTACTATGGCTGCTTCTGCTGCTACTATGGCTACTACTACAGCTACTACTGCTACTACAACTGCTACTACTACTATTACAATTACTACCATTACTAATATTGCTGCAACTACTGCTACTACAGCTACTACATATGTTACTACTAATACTACTACTCCTTCTACTACTACTACCATTGCAACTACTACTGTTGCTGTTGTAGCTATTATACTACTTCCCCTATTTCTACTAATTTTGCAACTACAATTGCTATGCCAACTATTGTTCCTACAACAACTACTACTACTGCTACTACTACTAAAACTACTACTCTTACTAGTACAACAAGAACAACTACTACCACTACTACTATTACTACTGCTGCTGCTGCTGCAGCTAATACTACTAATATTACTACTACTAATACTACTACTAATACTACAACTTCTATTGCTCCTACACCTACGACTACTAGTATTACTACTCCTCCTCCTCCTCATCCTCCTCCTACTGCCACTACTACAACTACTGCTACTACTGTTCTAATTGCTTCTATCATTGCTACTGCTACCACTCCTAGTACTACTACAACTACTACTGCTACAACAACTACTACTACTACTAGAATAACAACTACTACTTCTACAACTACTACTACTATGACTACTAATGCTATGGCTACTGCCACCACTGCTACTACTACTACTACTACTACCGCTACTGCTAATCCAACTACTTCTCATACTACTACTTCTACTGCTGCAACTACTGCTAGTGCTACTGCTACTTCTCCTACTAGCACTACTATTACTATTACTACTACTACTGCTACTACTACTTCTACTATTTCTGCTACCACTACTACTGCTACTATAGCAACGACAGCTACTACTACTACTGCTGCTACTACGGCGGCTACTGGTGACTTCTACTACCCCTACTACTACTGCTGCTACTACTCCAACAATTTCTGCTACTGCTGCTACAACTTCTACAGCAACTACTAGAAATACTAACGCTACTACTATTCCTACTACAACTACTACAACCACAACTACTTCGGCTAAAACTACTGATACCACAACTAGTACTACTACTACTCCTACTGCTAATACTACTACTCCTACTACTTCTGCTACAGCTTCCACTACGATTGCAACTATGGCTGTTACTGCTACTACAACTATTGCTATTGCTACTACTACTACTACTGCATTATTGTTACTACTACTACTGCCACGACTACAACTATTGTGGCTGTTGCTACTGCTACTACTACTACTAGTAGTACTACTACCGCTGCTGCTACTACTACTGCTAGTGCAATTGCCACTGCTATGACTACTAATATGGCCACTACTACTCATACTACTACTACTACAACTATTATTGCTGCTACTACTACTACTAGTAGTAATACTACTCCTACTACTACTAACGCTACTACTACTCCCTCCACTACTACTACTAGTACCACAACTACTACTATTTCTACAACTACCACTACTAGTATGACAACTACTACTTCTGCGACTGCTACTGCCACTTCTATTACTACTGCTACGAATGCCACTACTTTTGCAACAACTGCTACTATTACTAGTGCTACTCTTACTTCTACTACTACTGCTATTATTACTATTACCACTACTACTACTACTACTACTACTACTACTACTACTACTACTACTATTACTACTACTACTACTACTACTACTACTACTGTTGCTGCTGCTGCTACTACTACTGCTACTACTACTACTGCTGCTGCTACTACTGCTGCTGCTGCTACTACTGCGGCTACTACTACCACAACAACTCATACTACTTCTACTGTTACTACTACTACTCCTACTTCTACTCATGCTACCATTACAACTACTGCTACTTCTACTACTAATAATGCAGCTACTCTACCACCGCAACTACTATTACTAGTTCTACAACTACGTCTGTGACTAGTACTACTGCTACTACTTTTGCTACTACCACTACTACTACAATTACAAATATGACTACTACTACTACTACTATTACCAATGCTACTAATAACTGCTCATACTACTACTTCTACTTCTGCTACTACTACTACTAGTACTACTTCCACTACAAAAGCTATGGCTGCTACTACTGCCATTGATGCAACTACTGTTGTTGCTGCTACAATTGCTACTATTGCAGCTACTACTACCACTACTACTCTAACTGCTACTACTACGACTGCAACTTCTACTAGTACAGCTGCTAGTACTTAAACTATTACTGCTAAAACTGCAACTATTGCTATTACACTACTACTTCTACTATGACCATCACCACTACTACTGCAACTGCGGCGCATGCCACTACTACGACTGCTACTAGAGCTCCCACTGCAACTACTATAACTACAACTAATACTAATACATTTGCTACTGCTACTACTGCAACAACTGTTACTATTGCTACTATTGTTACAACTGCTACTACTACTACTACCACCACCACCACCACCACCACAACCATTTCTACTACTATGACAACAACTACTGCTATGACCACTACTACTACTACTCCTGCTGCTACTACTAAAACCACAACTACTACAACTACAATAGCTACCACTACTCTGATTACTAATAGCACTGCTACCGCTGCAATTGCGACTACAACTACTGCGACTACCACAGCTACTTATGATACTACTAGCACTACTACTACTACTACTATTGCTACTACTGCTGCTGCTACTACTACTACTAAAAATATTGCTGCTGCTTCAGCTAATACTATTGTTACTGCTACTACATCGACCACTACCATAGCGGATTAGGCTACTACTACTTCTACTACTACTGCTGCTGTAGCTACTGCTGCTATTCCCACTACAATTACTACTATTACTACTACTACTACTACTACTACTATTACAACTACTAGTAATACAACTGCTATTGCTGCTAGTGCCACTACTATTACTACTATTACTACAACTGCTACTACTACTACTATTATTATTACTATTACTGCTGCTGCTACTACTACTACAACTACTATTATTACTACTACTATTACTACTACTACTATTACTATTACTATTATTACTGCTATGATTACATCTACTTGTACTACTAATACTACTACTACTATTGCTACTACTACTACTACTACTACTGCTGTTGCTGTTGCTGCTGCTGCTGCTACTGCTATTACTACTACTGCTATTACTACTACTATTACAACAACAACTACTACCACTACTGCAACCTCTCCTACAATAACAACAGCTACTACTTCTACTTCTACTACTACTACTACAGCTACTGTTGTTGCTACTATGACTACTGCTACTACTAGTACTACTACTACTTCTCCTACAACTACAACTACTCCTACGACTACTACTTCTCCTACAACTACTACAACAACTACTACTACTAATGTGACAGCTATTGCCACTGCTAGTACAACTAATACTATTGCTACTACTACTGCTACTGCTACAAGTACTGCAACTACTGCTACTACTACTACTATTATTGCTAATACTACTGCTACTGCTAATAATACCACTACTATTGCTACTACTACTGCTATTACTACCTCTACTACTATAATTACTGCAACTGCTTCTAGTACTACTACTTCTACTTTGCAACTGCTGCTACTACAACTACAACTGCTACTACTGTTGCTGTGACTGCTACTACTATTGCTACCCAGACTATTACTAGTGTTGCTACTATTACTACTACTACTGCTGCTGCGATTGATAATACTTCTGCTACTACTACTACCACTGCTAGCATGACTACTACTGCTGCTACCCAGACTACTACTAGTGTTGCTACTATTACTACTACTACTACTGTTGCGATTGCTAACACTTCTGCTACTACTACTACTACTGCTAGCATGACTACTACTGCTACTATGACTACTACAACTACTGCTACTACTACTGCTACTACTGCTATTAGCACTGCAACTACTACTAATACCATAATTACTATCGCTACTACTATAGCTACTTCTACTGCTACTACAACTACTACTTTGGTTACTACTAATAATACTTCTACTACAAATACTACTACTTCTACTACTACCACCATTGCTGCTACTACTACTGCTACTATAGTTGTTATGACTACCTCCCCTACTTCTACTACTTTTGCAACTACTACAGCCACGGGTACTACTACTTCTATAATAACTAGTACTACTACTACTACCGTGACTACCGCTACTGCTACTACTACAGGTACTACTACTACTAGTCCTCCTACTACAACTACAACTATCGCCACTACTGCAGCAGCTACTTCTGCCGCTGCTACTAGTACTACCACCACCACCACCACTACTACTACTCCGACTGCAACAACTACAACTACTACTTCAACTACAACTACTACTACAACTATTAGTATTACTACTGCTTCTACTACTACTGCTACTGTGACTATAGCCACTACTACAACCAGTTCTACCACTACCACTACTACTATTGCTACTACTACCAGAGCAACTATAGTTGCTACTATTGCTACAACAATAACTACTACTGTAACGAATACTGCTACTGCTGGACATCTGCTATTACAACTTATACTCTTACTATCACTACTACTATTGCGATTGCTACTACTATTTCTCCTACTACTATAGCTGTTGCTGCTGTAGCTACAGCAGCAACTACAGCTACTACTACTTCTACTCCTACTACTATTACTACTACTACTACTACTACTACTACTACTACTACTATTACTACTATTGCTACTACAACTACTACTATTAGTACAATTGCTACCACTAGCACTACTACTACTATTACTACTACTACTACTACTACTGCAATTATTACTACTACTATTGCGACCACTACTATTTCTTTACTACTATTTCTGCTATTTCTACTTCTACTTCTACTACTACTCTTACTACAACTGCTACTACAACAACAACAACTACTACCACTACTATAACCACTACTACTATTTCTACTAATACTATAACTTCTCCTATAATAACTATAACTATTACTGCTAATACTATTTCTCCTACTACTACTAGTTCTCCTACTACCACTAGTGGTACTTCTACTTCTTCTTTGTCTTCTTCTTCTTCTTCTACTACTACTACTACTTCCCCTACTACTACTACAACTACTGCTACTACTAAGACTACTACTACTTCTACTACTACTACTACTACTCTCCTGCTGCAACAACTAATATTCTACTACTATTAGTTCTCCCACAACAACAACAACTACTACTGCTACTACTACTAGTACTTTTGTGAGTACTACAACTACTTCTACTACTAGTACTACTTCTAGTGCTACGGCTACTCCAGCTATCACTAATATTGCTACAACTGCTACGACTCCAACTTGTACTATTACTACTACTATTACAGCTAATGTACTATTACTACAACTACAACAACAACAACAACAACAACTACTACTACTACAACTACTACTACTAGTAGTCCACTACTCTTACTTCTATGATTACAACTACTAGTAGTAGTACTACTACTATTACTACTACTACTACTTCTTCTTCTACCAGTACTACTACTACAACTGTTGCAGTTACTACTATTACTACAACTGCTGCTACTGCTGCTACTACTATTGCTGTTACTACTACTACCACTACTAGTACTGCTACTTGTACTGCTACTACTACAGTTGTTGCTACTACAAATACTACTAGTACTACTCCAACTACCACTAATGCTGCTGCTACTCCCTCAACTATAGCTACTAGTACTATTACTACAACTACTACTAATACTACTACTGCTTCTACAACTACCACTACTAGTATGATAAAAACTACTACTATTACCACTGCTACTGCTACTAGTGTTACTATTGCTACTAGTACGATGACTACTACTACTACTACCGCTCCTACTACTACTGCTTTGCTGCTTTTACTGCTGCTACAGCGTCTACTACTACTGCTTCTACTGTTGCTACTACGTCACTACTACTGCTACTACGACTACTACTGCTGCTACTACTATTGCTATTACGACTAATGCTACTACTACTTCTACTGCTCCTACAACTACTACTAATTGTACTAGTACTACTACTCCTCCTCCACCTCCTCCTACCCCTTCTACCACCACAACAACAACTACTGCTGCTAAAACTTCTATCGCTGCGACTGGTACCACTCGTCCTCCTCCTACTACTACAACTATTACTATTACTACAACGGCTACTACTACTTCTACTACATCTACTACTACAATGACTAGTACTTCTTCTACTACTACTGCTATTGCACTGCTACTTCTATTACCACTACTACTACAACTACAACTATAGCTACTTCTGCTACTACAACTACTATTACTACTACTGCTACTACCAATACTACCCCTACTACAACGACCACTATTAGTCGTCCTACTACTACAACTACTATAACGGCAGCTTATCATACTACTACAACTACTACTAAGACTCCAACTACAACAACTATTGCTACTACTACTACTACTATACCTGCTTCTGCTGCTATTGCTACTAATACTTTGACTACTACTACAACTGCTACTACTACTCCAACTAGTACTATTACTATGACTATTGCTGTGTAATATTACTACTTCTACCACGACTCCTAGTCCCACTACTATTACTTCTACTACCACTACAACGACTACTACTACAAGTACTACCACTGCTGCTGGTGCTGCTGCTAATGTTGCTGCTACTACTATTACTACCACTACTGTGCTACTATTACTGCTACTGCTATTACTACAACTACTGCTGCGATAACTACTACGGCTATGAGTGCTGCTGCGACTACTACTATGGCTACGAGTGCTGCTGCAACTTCTCCTACTACTGCAACTACTACTACTACTACTACTACGAGTGCTACTGTTGCTGCTGCTAATGCTATTACTACTACTGCTGCTGCTGCTAATGCTATTACTACTACTGCTGCTGCTGCTAATGATATTACTACTACCGCTGCTGCTACTACTACTACTACTAGTACTACTGCTACTCCAACTACCACTATTGCTGCTACTGCTACTACAACTACTATTAGTACTATAGCTATGACTAGTAGCACTGCTACTACTACTACTTCTACTATTGATACTGCTGCAACAGCAACTACAACTACTACTGCTGCTGTTGCCCCTACTACTGATACTACTACTACTACTACTAGTACTACTAATCCGAATACTACTACAGCTGCGACAACTACTACTACTATTTTTCCTGCCACTACTATGGCCACTACTACTACTACTACAACAACAACAACAACTACTACCACTCCTACTACAACAACTACTACTTCTGCTACTATTACTATTACCACTACTCCTAATCCGAATACTACTACTGCTACTAATACGATTACTACAACAACTACCACAACAACACTACTCCTACTGCTACTACTATTGCTACTACTATTACTAATACAAAACCATAAACCCTAAACCTTAAACCCTACTACAACTACTACTGCTACTACTACTGCTATTCTTACTACTACTACTACAACTACTCTTAGTAATCTGAATGCTGCTATAGCTACTAATACTACTACTGCTGTTGCTACAACAACAACTACTACTAGCACTACTACAATAGCTGCTACCACTACTGCAACAACTGCTACAACAACTACTATTTTTACAACTATTGTTACTACTGCTACATCTATTATGACTAATACTACTAATACTACTACTACTCCTACTACTACAACCACGACTACTACTACTACAAGGACTTACTACTACTACTCCGACTATTACTACTGCTGTTGCTCCTACTGCTAGTACTGCAACTACAACAACAACAACAACAATAACAACTACTACTACTTCCTACTACTACTATTGTTAATGCTATTGCTACAACAACTACAACTAATACTACTACCGTGCTACAACAACAACTACTACTCCTACTACTACTAATACTACTACCATGCTACAACAACAACTACTACTACCATGCTACAACTACTAATAATACTACTACTGCGCTACTACTGTTAATGCTTTCGCTAGAACTACTTCTGCTATTACTTCTACTACTACTACTACCACTCTTGCTACTACAACTGCTGCGACTACTACTACATATTCTGCTACAACTTGTGCAACTACTAATGCTGCTACTACTACTACTACTACTACTACTACTACTACTACTACTACTACTACTACTATTACTACTACTACTACTACTACAGCTGTTGTTGTTGTTGTTGCTGCTACTAATACTACCACTACTACAACTACTACTACTACTCCAACTACTACTACTATCACTTCTAATACTGCTACTACTACTTTTGCTACAACTACAACTGCTACTGGCACTACTACTACGACTATAACTACGACTGCTATTACTACCAGAACTACAACTAATACTACTACTATGACTACTACCACTACAACTAGAACAACTACTACAACAACTAGTACTACTACTACTGCTGTTGTTGTTGCTACTACTACTACTACTGCTACTGCTATTGTTGCAACTACTCCAGCAATAACAACAATGGGTAGAAAAACAACTATTGTTACTACTATTATTACTACTACTATTACTACTTTTACTATCACTATTACTACTACTACTTACACCGCTACTACTACTACTGGTACTACTACTACTACAACTATTACTACTAGTACGGCTAATACTATTACTACTGCTATAACTTCTACTCCTACTATCGCTTCTCATACTATAACTACTTCTACGACTACAACTATTAGAACTATCACTACTGGTACAACATCTCCTTCAATAACGACAACTACTACTTTTCCTACAACTACTGCGTCTCCTACTACCACTAGTGCTACTACTAATTCTGCAAGTACTACTACTACTACTACTGCGGCAACAACTAATACTACTACTACTGTTGCTAAGGGTGCTACTGCTACTTCAACTACCACTACTATTGCTACTACTACTACTACTAGCACCACCTCCACCACCACCACCACCACCACTACTACTACTATTACTACTACAGCTACTACAATTTTACTTCTATAACTAATTCTACTACAACTACTACTACTACTACTACTACTACATCTCCTATAACTACAACAACTACTACCACTACTACATTTCCTACAACTACTACTACTGCTAGTACTACTACTGCTGCTGCTGCTGCTACTGGTACTACCACAACTATTACAAGAACTACCACTACTTTGCTGTTGGTACTACTACTATTACTACGACAACAACTACTACTCTACTACTAGTACTACTACTACTACCACAACTACTACTACAGATACAACTGCTACTACTACTACTACAACAACTACTACTACTCCAACTACTTTTCATACTACTACAGCTTCTACTACTACTGCTGCTGCTTCCACTATTACTACTATTGCTGCTACTATAGCTACAATTGCTACCACTACTACAACTGCTGCTACAGCTGCTACTGTTGCTACTACTACCACTACTATGACTGCTACTGCTGCTGCTACTACTACTACTATTACTTCTGCTAATACTACTGCTACTACTACTACCACCGCTAATACTAATGCTACTACTGACACTACTGCTTCTGCTACTACTACCACTCGTACAACTACTGCTACAGCACCTACTACTACTACTACTATTGCTGCTACTGCTACTACTGCTGCAACTTCTATAATTGTTACTACTACTGCTACTATTGTTATTGTTACTACCATTACTACTACTACTACTACTAGTACTATAACTACTATAGCTGCTGCTACTGCTATTACTCTGACTAGTAGTATGACAACTATTGCTGCTATTACTACTGCTAGTTCTATTCCTTCTGTGATGACTACTGCTACTACTATAGCAGCTACTACTATGGCTACTACTACTACTACTATAGCTACTACTATTACTGTTACTGCTACTACTACTGTTGCTTCTACTAGTACTACTCCTACTACTACTAATGTTGTTGCTGCTCCTACAACTGTTGCTGCTACTACTACTGCTGCTACTACTAATACTAGTACTGCCTCTACGACTACCACTACTAGTACGACGACTACTACTACTGCCACTGCTACTGCTATTACTATTACTACCGCTACTAGTACTATGACTACTGCTACTGCTACTACAATTACTACTTCCGCTACTACTGCAGCTGCTGTTCTAACTATTACTACTACTACTGCTGCTGTTGCTGCTACTACTAATACTGCTATTACTACTGTTGCTACTGCGGCTACTACTACTGCTACTACAACTATTACTTCTATTACAACTAACACTACTACTACTTCTACTACTACTACCATTGCTGCTGCTACTACTACTCCTCCAACTATTACTACTACTAGTGCTATCGCTACTGCTACGACTACTGCTACTACTGCTAGAGCTACTACTATGGTCACTACCACTGCTACTACTATTACTACTGCTAGCACTATGACTACAACCATTGCTTCTAATACTACTACTACTATTAGTACTAATCCTACTACTACTAATGCTGCCGCTGATCCGATAACTACTGCTACCAGAACTACTACTACAACTTCTGCTACAAGCACTACTACTACTGCTACTGCCACTGCTACAACTATTACCACTGGTACTAGTACCACTACTACTTCTACTGCTACTACTATTACTACCTCCACTGGTACTACTGGTACTACTGCTACTACTACACCTATTACTACTAGAACTCGTACGACTGGTTCTACTACCGCTAATACTTTGCTATTACTACTCCTACAAATACTGTTATTACTACTTCTATTGTTGTTGCTACTACTGCTACTACTACTTCTGTTACTACTAATACTACTACTCATTCTACTACTACTACCATTGTAGCTACTACTGCTGCTGCTACACCTATTACTACTACTTCCTCCTACTTCTACAACTTCTGCAATTACTACTGCTATGGCTACTACTTCTTCTGCAACAACTACTACCACTACTGCTACCACGACTTTTGTTACTACTACTACTACTACTACTATGACTACAATAAGAATAAGAACAACAATAACAACAACAACAATAGCTACTATTACTACAACTACCACAACTTCTATGACTACTACCACTACTACTACTACTACTACTAATACTACTACCACTACTACTACTTCTACTGCTCCGGTAGCTATTACTACAAGTACTACCATAGCTGCCACTACTCCTACTTCTCCTACTACTATTACTACAACTACTGCTACTTTGCTTCTACCGCTGCTACTAGTACGTATTATTACTACAACTACAACTACTAGTACTACTACTACTACTACTACTACTGCTGCTACTATGACTATACCCACAACGACTACTTCTTCTGCACTACTACTTCTATTACCAATACTACAGCTACTGCAAGTACTACTACAACTGCTACTATTGCTACAATTACTACAACTGCTGCTACCGCAACTAACGCTACTACTACTACCACTACTAGTAGTCCTATTGCTACTACTTTTACAATTGCTACTTTTCGTACAACTACTACTACTGCTTAGACTACAACTATGACTACAACTTCTACAACTATTGCTACTACTTCTGCTTCACCTACTATTGCTAGTAATACTTATACTACTACTACTTCTGCTACTACTACTACTGCGACAACTACTACTACTACAAATAATAATATTACATCTATTGTTACTACCGCTACTGCTACTTCTACCAACGCAACTACTACTGCTACTACTACTACTGCTGCTGCTACTTCTACTAATGCTACTACTATTACCACAATGGCTGCTACGACTGCCACTATTACTGTTGCTACTACTTCTGCTACTACTACTACTGTAACTAGTACTACTATAACAACTACTACTACTAGCTACTACTGCTGCTACTACCACTATTGCTAATACTGCTACTAATTGCTACTGCTACTACTGCTGCTACTACCACTATTGCTACTACTGTTACTAATTGCTACTGCTACTACTACTGCTACTACTGCTGCAACTATTGACACTACTACTGCTGCTGCTGCTGCTACTATTACTACTACAGTAACTGCTATTATCACTACTACTATAACTACTTCTACTTCCACTACAACTCCTACAACTGCTACTACTGCTGCAACTACTGGTACTACTACTACTACTACTACTACTACAGTAACTGCTACTACCACTACTACTGTAACTACTGCTACAACCACTTTAACTTTGACTACTGCTAGCTACTACTACTACTACAACGACAACAACTACTACGACTACTACTACTAATTCTACTATTGCTACTGCTGCTTCTGCTTTTGTTTGTACTACTACTATTGAAACTACAACCACTGCTATTACTACTATTGTTTGTACTACAACTACAACCGCTACAGCAGCAACTACTGTTCCTACTACTACTACCGCTACTACTACTACTAATACTAATACTTTTGCTGCTACTGCTACTACCATTGCTACTACTACTACAACCACTTCTACTAGTTTTATTACTACTATGCCTATTACTACTACTATGAATGCTACTACTACTACCATTGCCATGATTGCTAATACCACTACTACTACAACTACAATTGCTACATCTACTCCTATTTCTGCTAGAACAACTACTGCTACTATTGCGACTACTACTATTGCTACTACTATCGTAACTTATCATACTACTACCACCACTGCCATCACTACTACTACTATTGCTACTACTACTGCTACTACTTTTACTACTAGAACAACTACTACTAGTACTACTGCTACTACTTCTTTAGCTTCTACTACGACTACTACTATAGTAAATATAGCTACTATTGCTACAATTCCAACTACAACTAGTACTGTTACTATTACTACTACTACTACTACCACTGCTGCTATTGCTGCAAGTACTACTATTACAACTACTGTAGCTACTACTGCAGCTGCAGCTACTACTTGTACTCCAACAACAAATACTACTACTATTGCTACTTTTTGTACTGCTGCTACTATCACTACTACCATTACTACTACTGCTACAGCTATGACTACTACTATTACTACTACAAGTACTACAACCGCTACTACGTTTACTACTACTACTACTACTACCACCACTACTATTGTAACTTCTACTATTACTACTACTACTATCACTATTACTACTATTACTGCTACTACTAGTACTATTACTACTATTACTACTACTACTATTATTACTACTACGATTGCTGCTACTACTACTACTGCTACACCGACTGCTTCTACCACTACAACTACTATTATTGCTACTACAACTACTCCTATTGTTACTACTACTGCTACTTCTACTACTTCTACTACTATTACTACTACTAATACTACTACTATAACTTCCCCTACAATAACAACTACTACTACTTATCCTACTACTACCACTTCTACAATTACAACTACTGCTACTACTACTTCTGCTACTACTACTACAACTACTACTCTTACTACTACTGCTGTTGCTGCTCCTGTTGCAACTACTAATACTGCAACTACTACTACTAGTACTACTATTATGACTATTGCTACTAGTAGTACTACGTCTATAACTACTTCAACCGCAACTACTACTATTACTTCTCCTTCAACTACAACAACAACTTCTACTACTGGTACTGTTGTTACAACTACCACTCCTACAACTACAACTACTATTGCTACTAGTACTACTGCTACTACAGCTACTACTACTACTACCACAACTACTACTACAACTAGTATTGCTGCTACTGCTACTGCTAAAACTACTACTACTATTACTATAGCTACTAGTACCACTACTGCTACTATTGCTTCTATAACAAGAACTACTACCATTGCTACCATGATTGCTACTACTACTACTACTACTACTACTACTACTACTACTACTACTACTCCTACTACTACTACTACTACTACTACTACAATGGCTACTGTTGCTACTACAACGGCTACTGCTACTAATACTGCTAATGCTACGGCGTGTACTACTACTTCTACACCTTCTACAGCTACTACTACTACTACTACTACTACTACTACTACTACTACTACTACTACAACAACAACAACAACAACTCCTCCTCCTCCTCCTCCTACTACTACTACAACTACCGCTACTACTGCTTCTACTTCTTCGACCACTGATACCCCTACCACTCCTACTACTACTATTGCAACTACTAGTACTACTTCCACTACAACTACTACTTCAACTACTAGTACTACTTCCACTACAAATACTATAACTACTAGCACTACTTCCACTACAACTACTACTGCAACTACTAGTGCTACTACGACTACAATGGTAGCTACTACTGCGACTACAGCCACTACGACTTCAGCTTCTGCACTACTATTTCTAGTACCACTACTACTGCAGCTGCAACTATTGTGACAATTGCTACTACTACTACTATCACTACTACTACTACAACCTCTACTATTGCTAGAACAACTACCACTACTACTAGTCCTACTAATACTACAACTACAACTACTACTTTTTGTACTATTACTACTACAGGTAAGACTACAACTAGGACTACTATTGCTACTACTTCTGCTACTACTTCTGCCTCAACTACTATTGCTACTAATGCTTCTACTACTACTACAACTTCTGCTACTACTAATGCCACTAGAGTAATTACAACTACTTCTAATATTACCACTACTTTAGGTTCTACTATTGCTACTTCTACTGCCACTATTTCTACTACTACAACTACTGCTACTACTTCTATTACGACTACTACTACCACTAAGTACTACAACTACTACTATTGCTACTACTGCTACTGCTACTACTATTATTACTAATACTGCTACTATGAACTACTACTACTACAACTTTTACTCCTTCTACTACTACAACTACTACTACTATTACTACAACTGCTACGGTTGCTACTACTAGCACTTCTCATACTCCCACTAATACTTCTACTACTGCTACTTCTACTACTACTGCAACTATTAGTATAGCTACTGCAACTACTAATCCACCAACTTTTGCTACTATGTCTACTACTTCTTCTATTACTACATCTACTACTACTCCTGCTAATACTACTACTACTACTATTGCTACTGCTACCACTGCTACTACTTCTAATACTATTACTACTACTATTATTATTTCTTCTGCTACTACTGCTACTGCTAATACTAATACTAATACTAATACTAATACTAGTACTACTGCAACTACTACTTCTACTACTAACAATTTTGCTACTGCTATTGCTACTTCTACAATAACTGTTACTATTGCTACTACTGCTACTACTTTTGCTACTACTACTACTACTACTTCTTCTACTGCTACTACAACTACAACTACGATTCCAACCACTACTCCAATTACTACTAGCACTGCTACTACTACGATTGCTACTACTACTACTGCTACGATTGCTAATACTATTGCAGCTACTACTACAACTACTTATGACACAACTACCACTACAATTACTACTGTTACTACTGCTACTGCCATTACGATTAGAACTACTTCTGTTACTACTACTGCTACTACAGCTATTGCTACTACTAAAACTACTACCATAGCGAATAATGCTACTATTTCTACAATTGCTACTATAACAAGTACCCTTACTATTACTACTACTACTGCAATTGCCACTATTACTACATCTACTACTACTACTACTATTACTACTGCTGCTGCTGCAGCTACTACTGCTACTACCACTACAATCACTACTGCTGCTACTACTACTTCCACTGCTACAACTATTACTACTACTACTACTGCTACTACTACTATTACTACAATGGCTACTACTAGTATTAGTACTACTATTACTACTACAGTTACTCCTACTACTATTTCTATTAATACTATAACGACTAGTACTTCTTCTACTACCATTGGCACTATTGCTGCTACAACTATTACTATAACTTCTCGTAGAACAACAACAACTACAACTTCAACAACTACTACTAGTTCTCCTACTACCACTAGTGATACTACTATTTCTACAATTACTACGACTACGACTACTACTACTACTACTACTACCACCACTACTACTACTACCACTACTACTACTACTACTACGATTACTATTACTACTACTACTAGTCCTGCTGCAACTATTGATACTACTACTAGTATTGCTATTACTTCTACTACCACTGCTTCTGCTGTAACTACTAATACAACAACATCTACTACTACAGCTATTGCCAATACTACTACTACTACGACTGCTGTTGCTGCTCCTACTACTACTACTACTACTATGCCTACAACTACTACAATAATAACAACAACTACTACTACTGCAAATATAACTCCTTCAACAACTAATTCTACTAAAACTACTAGTACTACTACTACTACTCCTAAAACTACAACAACTACCACTAGTACTACTTCTCCTACAACAACTACTACTGCTGTTGCTACTACTGCTACTACTACTGCTACTGCTAGTACTACTACTGTGACTACTATAACTACTACTACAGTTACTACTTCTGCTACTACTACTAGTACTACTACTACTATTACTACTACTACAATTTCTATTACTACCATTACTGCTGCTACTACTACTTCTACTAGTACTATTACTGCTACAGCTACTACTACTACTAGTACTAGTAGTAGTAGTAGTCGCAGCAGTAGTAATAATACTAGTATTATTACTACTGCTGCTGCTGCTATTACAACTAGTACTATTACTACTTCTGCTACTGCTACTACTGCTACTACTGCTACTACTACTACTACTATTACTACTACAACTACTACTACTATTACAACAACAACGACAACAACAACAACAATAATAACTACTACTACTACTTCTACTTGTACCAGTACTATGACTACAACTGTTTCTACTACTACTGCTACTGCTAATACTCCTATTACTATTACTACTATTACTACTACTGCTATTTCCATTACTACTATTACTTGTACAACTACTTTTACTTCTGCTACTACTATTACTGCTGCTACTACTACTACTACTAGTACTATTTCTACGACTACTACTATTACTACTACTGCTACTACTACTACTACTATCGCTACTACTGCTTCTACTACTACTACTCCTCCTCCTCCTACAATAACAACAACTACTACTTCTCCTACTACAACTACTACTCCTCCTACCACTAGTGGTACTAATGCCACTAGTATAACGAAAACAACAACAACAACAATAACAACAACAACTACTACTACTACTAGTACTTCTACTACTACTAATACTACTACTACAACTGCTACTCCAACTACTTCTCATACTACTCCAACTACTACTGCTACTACTACTACTCCTAGTGCTTCTACTAAAGCTACCACTACGATTATTACTAACACTAGCACTACTTCTGCTACCACTACTTCTACTATTACTAATACTATTACTGCTACTTCTACTATTACAACAATGATTGCTACTGCAACAACTACTATGACTGCAACCGCTACTGCTACAGCTACAACTACCACTACTACCATTACTACGGCTGCTACTATCGTTACTATTACTACTGCTACTACTACTTATGCTACAGCTGCTATAACTTCTGCTATGACCCTTACTAATACTAATGCTACTACTACTACCACTACAACTAGTACAACTACTACTACTTCTACTAATACTACTCCTACAACAACTACTACTACAACTAGTACTGCTACTACTGACACTACTGCTACAACTGCTACCACTGCTACTACTATTGCTGTTGCTACTACTACTGCTACTACTACTACCATGGCTACTACTACTGCTACTACTATTATTGTTACTACTACTACTACTACTAGTACTATTGCTGCTACTACTGCTACAGTTGTTGCTTCTACTACTTCTAGTGCTAGTCCAACTACAACGAATGCTGCTGCAGCTCTCTCAACTACTGCTACTAGTACCACTACTACTCCAACTACTAATACCACTACTAGTATGATAAAAACAACTACTATTACCACTGCTACTGCTACAAGTATTACTATTGCTACTATTACCACGACTACTACTACTACTCCTACTGCTACTACTGCTGCTTCTACTGCTGCAACTACGTCTACAACTACTGCTACTACGGCTACTACTGCTACTTCTACTGCTGCTACTATGTCTACTACTACTGCTACTACGGCCACTACTGCTGCTACTACTACTTCTATTACTTCGGCTGCTACTACTACTTCTCTTACCACTAGTAGTACTACTACTACTAATACTACTACCCTTACTACTACTACTACCGTTGCTACTATAACTATTACTACTACTTCCCCTACTTCTACTACTTTTGCAATGACTACTGCTGTGGCTACTACTACTTCTACAACAACTACTACTGCTACAACTGCTACTACTGCTAATACTACTACTACTACTACTACTACTACTACTATTATTACTACTTCTACTACTACTACTAATACTACAAGAACAACAACAACAACAACAATAATAATAACAACAAAAACTACTACTAGTAGTACTACTACTACTCCTCCTCCTCCTCCTCCTCCTCCCCCTTCTACCACTACAACTACTGCTACTACTGCTACTACAGCTTCTATCACTGTGACTGGCACCACTACTCCCCCTACTACTATTGCAACTATTACTACTACTACAACAACTACTACTACTTCTACTACATCTACTACTACAAGGACTACTACTACTTCTACTACTACTACTGCTACTACGACTATAGCCACTATGACTACTGCTTCTGCACTGCTACTTCTATTACCACTACTATTGCTACTACAACTACAACTATCTCTGGAACTACTATTGCTACTACCAGTACTACCCCTACTACAACTACCACTACAACCAGTCTTACTACTATTACTACAACAACTGCAACTTTTCATACAACTACAACTACTGCCAAGACTACAACTAGAACAACTATTGCTACTACTACTTCCACTATATCTACTTCACCTGCTATTGCTATTAATAATTCGACTACTACTACAACTGCTACTACTACTCCAACTAGTACTATTACTACGACTATCACTGCTCTTGTAAGATTACTACTTCTACTACTACTCCTAGTCCTATTACTATTGCTTCTACTACCACTATGACTACTACTACTACTATTACCACTACTACTACTACTACTACTACTACTTCGACTTCTACTAGTATTAGTACTACCACTACTGATGCTGCTGCTGCTATTATTGCTGCTACTACTATTAGTACCACTACTATGCTACTATTTCTACTACTACTATTACTACGGCTACTGCTGCGACAACTACTACGGCTACGAGTGCTGCTGTGACTACTACTACAGCTATGAGTGCTGTTGCAGCTTCTCCTACTATTACAACAACTACTGCTACTGCTACTGCTGCTACTACTACTACTGTTGCAGTAGCTGCTGCTGCTAATACTACTACTGCTGCTGCTGCTGCTGCTGCTACTGCTACTACTACTAGTACTAGTACTACTGCTACTCCATCTACCACTATTGCTGCTACTGCTACTACTGCTACTATAAGTACTACTACAACAACTAGTACCACTGCTACTACTACTGTTGCTGCAACTACTTCTACTACTGATACTGCTGCAACAATAATTACTACTGCTACTGCTACTGCCACTACTATTAATACTACTACTACTACTACTACAACAACAACTACTACTACTTTTCCTACCACTACTACTGCTAATATTACTACTGCTACTACTACTACAACTACAACAACAACAACAACTATACTACCACTACTACTACAACTACTACTCGTACTACAACTACTACTCCTACGGCTACTGCTACTACTACCACTACTCCTAATCCGAATACTACAACTGCTACTAATCCGATTACTACAACGACTACTTCTACTGCTACTACGATTGCTACTACTATTACTACTACAAAACTATAAACCCTAAACCCTAAACCCTGCTACAACTACTATTGCGACTACTACAGCTATTCCGATTACTACTACAGCTATTACTACTTATTAGTATGTCGCTATAGCTACTAATACTATTACAACTGCTGTTGCTACAACAACTACTACTAGCAATACTACGATAGCTGCTAGTACTACTGCAACAACTGCTACTGTTACTACTATTTTCACTACTATTGCTACTACCGCTACTACTACTACATCTATTATTACTACTACTATTGATACTACTACTACTACTACGACTACTACTACTACAACCACAACTACTACTGCTACAATGACTTACTAGTACTACTCCGACTACTACTCCTACTACTACTGCTCCTACTACTAGTACAAGTACTAGTACTACTACTACAACAACAACTACTACTACTTAATACTACTCCTACTACTACTAATACAACAGCTACTAATAATACGGCTACTACTACAACAACAACAACAACAACAACAACAACAACTACTACTACTTCTAGTACTACTACTACTACTACTACTACTACTACTATCGCTACTACTACTACTACTACTACTATTATTACTACCACTACTACTACTACCACTACTCCTACTGCCACACCTATTCCAACAACTACAACAACTACTACTACTAGTACTATTGTTGTTGCTGCTACTGCTACTACTACTGCTTTTGCTAATACTACCCCTACTATAATTGCTACTACTAGGACTAATGCTTCTGTTACTACTGCTACCGTTACAACTGCTACTGCTACTAATGCTACAACGACTATGACTTTTGGTACTACTACTACTGCTTCAGCTACTACTTCTACTATGACTACAACAACTACTATTGCTGCTACTACAGATACCACGACTAATGCTACTTCTGCTACTATTATGACTACCTCTACTACCACCACCTCGGCCATTACAGCTACTACGATGAATGCTACAAATGCTACTGCTACGACTGCCATAACAATTACTACTAATGCTGCTGCAGCTCCTGATGCTGCAACTATTGCTGGTACTACTACTATTGCTCTACTACTGCTACTACTACTAGTCCTTCTACTACTACTATTATATATAGTGATACTCTTGCTGCGGTTATTACTACAACTGCTACTACTAAAACTAGTACTGTTGTGACAACTATCAGTATGACTACTACTACTGCATCAAATATTGCTGCAACTACAATAACTAATACTACTAATACTACTGCGACAACAAAAATAACAAAAACTACTACTAATACTACCACTAATACTATGACTACTACTACTACTCCTCCTACCGCTACTGCTACTACAACTATTACTACTACTACTACTTCTACTACTACGACTTATAGTGCTACAAGCACTACTATTACTACTACTGGTATTCCTCATGGAACTGCTACTTATGCTACTACTTCTATTGGGACTACAATAGTTCCTACTACTTCTACTACTACTAATACTACTACTACTACAGCTACTGCTATACTACTACTATTGCTGCTACTGCTGCTGCTCCTACTCCTACTAATGATACTGCTACTACTGCTAGTACTGTCGATACTACTACTACTGCTGCTACTCTAGGTTCTACAACTACTGCTCATACTACTACTTCTATGCCTGATGTTGCCACTACTACTATTGCCTCTACTACTACTGCTACTACCACTACAACTACTACTATGACTGCTACTACTACTGCAACTATTGTTACTACTACAACTTCTACTGCTGTTGCTACTACTACTACTACTACCACCACCACCACCACCACCACCACCACTACTACTTCAACTACTATTTCTACTACTACTACTATTACTACTACTGCTACTACAGTTTTACTTCTATAACTACTTCTACTACAACTACTACTAGTACTACTACTACATCTCCTACAACTACGACAACTACTGCAACTACTACTTCTACTACTAGTACTACTACTACTACTATTGCTGCAAGTACTGCTACAACTATCACAACTACAACTACTCTACTACTAGTACTACTACTACTATTACAATAACGACTACTACTCTACTACTCGTGGTACTACTACTACCACAACTACTACTATAGATACAACTGCTGCTACTACTACTACTACAATTGCTACTCCTTCTCCAACTACTTTTCAAACTACTACAGCTAGTGCTACTACTATTGCTTCTACTGCTGCTTCTACGGCTAATGCCACAACAACTGCTACTTCCACTATTACTACTATTACTACTACTATAGCTATGACTACTGCCACTACTATTACTATTGCTACTACTGCTACTGTTGCTACTACTACAACTGCTACTGCTACTACTATTACTGCTACAACCGCGACAACTACTACTACTTCTGCAAACACTACTACTACTACTACTACCAATACTACTGCTGCTACTGACACTACTGCTTCTACTACTACTACAACTCCAACAACTATTGCTACAGCAGCTACTACTACTACTACTACTACTATTACTGCTACTGCTACTACTGCTACTACTGCTGCTACTCTACTACTGCTGCTACTACTGCTACTACTGTTAATGTTACTACTGTTGTTGTTACTTCTGTTACTACTACTAGTACTACTACTATAACTGCTACGGCTGCTACTACTGTGACTACTACTAGTAATAGTACAACAACTATTGCTGCTACTACTACTGCTAGTTCTATTGCTATTGCGATGACTACTGCTATTACTACAGCAACTATAACTATGTCTACTACTACTGCAACTACTACTACTATAGCTAGTACTGTTACTGCTACTACTGCTGCTGCTGCTACTAATATTACTACTACTTCTACAACTACCACTACTAGTACGACGACTACTACTACTGTTATTACTATTACTACCGCCACTAGTACTACTGCTACTGCTACTGCTACTACAATTACTACTTCTTCTCCAACTACTACTACTACTACTACTGCTGCTGCTACTACTACAATTACTACTATTGCTACTGTGGCTACTATTACTGCTACTACAACTACTACTTCTATTACAACTAATACTACTACTCCTTCTACTACTACTACCATTGCTACTACTACTACTTATTCTCTAGCTATTGCTACTAATGCAATGGCTACTACTGCGACTAATGCTACTATAGCTGGAGCTACTACTATGGCCACTACTACTGCTACAACTACTACTACTAGTAGTACTATGACTACTATCGTTGCTAATACTACTACTACTACTAATTCTGTTGCAGATCCTACAACTACTGCTACTTGCACTACTAATACTACATCATCTGCTATTAGTACTACTACTGGTACTGCCATTGCTACAACTATTACCACTGGTACTAGTGCCACTACTATTGCTACCGCTACTACTATTACTACTTCTACTGGTACTATTGCTACTACTGCTACTGCTTCACCTATTACTATCGCTACTGCTACTTCTACTATTGCTACTATGGCTACTAATACTGCAACGACTGCCTCTACTACCGCTACTAGTACTGCTAATACTACTACTTCTACTACTACTACCATTGTTGCTACTACTACTGCTACTACTGCTATTACTACTACTTCCCCCTACTTCTACAACTTTTGCAATTACTACTGCTATGGCTACTACTTCTTCTACAACAACTGCTACCACTACTGCTACCACGACTTCAATTACCGCTACTACTACTAGAACAACTGCTGCTATTACCACTGCTACTACTGCTTTGGCTTCTACTACGACTACTACTACAGTTAATACTACTACTATTTCTACAACTGCTACTACAACTAGTACTCTTTCTATTACTACTACTACTGCAAATGCTGCTATTGCTACACCTACTACTACTACTACTACTACTACTACTACAGCTGCTGCAGCTGCTGCGGCAACTACTACTTGTACTACAACAACAAATACTACAACTATTGCAACTATTTCTACTGCTACTACTATCACTACTACGAGTACTACTACTACTACACCTGTGACTGCTACTACTGCTACTACTACTATTACTACAACCGCTACTACTATTAGTCCTACTACTATCACTATCACTGCTACTTCTACTACCACTACTATTATTACTTCTACTATTACTACTACTACTATTACTATTACATTTATTACTGCTACTACTATTATTATTACTACTATTACTGCTACTACTATTATTACTACTACTATTGCTACTACTACTACTACTATGACTGCTTCTACCACAACTAATACTATTATTATTACTACTACTACTCCTCCTACTATTACTACTACTGCTACTTCTACTACTTCTACTGCTATTAGTACTACTACCATAACTTCCCCTACAATAACAACTACTACCTCTCCTACTACTACCACTTCTGCTACCAACACTACTGCTACTACTACTTCGGCTATTAATACTACTAGTACAACTACTACTACTATTACTACGATACTACTACCACTTCTGCTGCAACTACTACTACTACTACTACTACTACTACTACTACTACTACTACTACAACTATTGCTACTAATAGTACTACTTCTACAACTACTTCGACCGCAACTACTACTATTACTTCTCCTTCAACTACAACAACAACTGCTACTATAGGTATAGCTGTTACAACTACTACTCCTGCTACTAGTACTACTGCTACTACACCTACTACTACTACATCAAGTACTGCTACTACTACTGCTAAAACTACTGCTACTATTGCTTCAACAACATGAACTACTACCATTGCTACCATAATTGCTACTATTACAACAACAACTACTACTACTACTACTACTACTACTACTACGGCTACTGCTACTACTACAATGGCTACTGGTGCTACTACAACGGCTACTGGTGCGACTACAATGGCTACTGCTACTGCTACTACTAATACTACTACTTATACTACTACTTCTATAGCTTCTACAGCTACTACTACTACTACTACTACTACTACTACTACTACTACTACTACTACTACTACAACTACTACTACTCCAACTACTACTGCGACTACAACTACCGCTACTACTGCTTCTACTGCTTCTATCGCTGCCATTACTACCACTCCTACTACTACTATTACTACTACTACTACTACTATTACAAATACAACTACTATTACTACTTCCACTACAACTACTACTACAACTAGTAGTGCTGCTACTACTACTACAACGATAGCTGCTACTCCGAATATAGCCATTACGACTTCAACTTCTGCACTACTATTTCTATTTCCACTACTGTTGTAGAGGTAACTAGGACTACTATTGCTACTACTTCAACTACTACTTCTACTTCAACTACTATTGCTACTAATATTTCTACTACTACTACAACTGCTACTACTACTAATGGTACTATAGCTACTACAAATACTTCTCATATTACCACTACTTCAGCTACTACTAGTACTATTGATACTACTACTCCAGGTGACTACTACTACTACTACTACTACTACTTCTACTACTATACTTCTGCTCCTATTGCGACTGCTACAACTGGCACTCCCACTACTAGTACAACTACTACTGCTACTACTACTACTACTCCAACAAATATTATTATTGCTACTATTGCTGCTAATATACTACAACTACAACTAGTACTAGTCCTACTACTATTACTACTACTACCACTATAACTATTACTACTACTACTACTTCTACTAGTACTACTGTTGCTGTTGCTCGTTCTGATGCTATTGCTACAACTATTAGTACTACTATTGCTACTACTATTATAGCTATTACTATACTACGACTGTTGCTGCTACTACGACTACGGCTATGAGGGCTACTGCTACTTCTAGTACTACTACTACTGTTACATCTAATGCTACTACTGCTACTTCTACTACTGGTACTACTACTGCTACTGCTACTACTGCTACTACTACTACTTCTACTATTGCTACTACTGCAACTGCTACAACTATTACTACTGCTGCTGCTACGACTGCTACTAGTACTATTGCTACTATTTCTGCTACTACAACTGCAGCTACTACTACTACTACTAACTACTACAGCTACTACTATTGCTACTACTGCTACAGCTACTACTACTATTGCTAATAATACTGCTACTACATGTACTACTACAACTTCTGCTACTACAACAACTACTACTAGTACTACTATTACTACAACTGCTATGGTTGCTACCACTAACACTTCTCATACTAGTACTACTACTTCTACTACTGCTGCTTCTACCACTATTGCAACTATTACTACAACTACTGCTATTGCTACTGTAACTATTACTACAGCTACTACTACTAGTACTACACCAACTATTGCTACTATGTCTACTACTTCTTCTATTACTACATCTACTCCTACTCCTGCTAATGCTACTACTACTACTATTGCTACTTCTACCACTTCTACTACTTCTAATACTATTACTACCACTACTACTATTTTTTCTACTACTAGTACTACTATTCCTACCACTACTATTGCTACTACAGCTACTATTGCTACTATCGCTACTGCTGCAACTACTGCAACTACTACTATTACAACTGCTATTACAGCTTCCACTGCTACAACAACTACAACTACTAATACTAATACTTTTGCTACTGCTACTACTACAACAACTGTTACTATTGCTACTACTGTTGTTATTTCTACTACTTCTGCTACTACTACTCCTACTACTACTAACACTGCTACTACTAATACTACTTTTGTCCCTACTACTACTATTGCTACTACAACCGCAATTGCCACTATTGCTACAACTACTACTACTACTATTATTACTACTACTATTGCTGCTATTGCTGTAGCTACTATGATTACTACCACTACAATCACTACCAGTGCTACTACTACTTCTACTGCTACTTCTATTACTACAATGGCTACTAATAGTATTAGTAATGCTCTTGCTACTACATCTACTACTGCTACGACGGCTAATACTATTACTATTGTTATTACTACAACTATTACTACTACTACTATTTATATTACTACTATTGCTGCTAGTACTTCATATACTACCATTGGTACTATTACTACTACTACTATTACTACTGCAACTTCTCGTACAACAACAACTACTACAACTTCACCTACTACTACTACTACTACTACTACTACTGCTACTACTACTACTACTGGTCCTGCTGCAACTACTAATACTACTACTACTACTACTACTAATACATCTACTACTACAGCTACTGCCACTACTACTATTACTACTACTGCTGCTATTACTACTAATTACTGCTACAACTACTACGACTACGACTACTTGAACAATAACACCTACTACTGCTACACCTGCTACATCTAGTGCTAATACTGCTACTCCTGTTACAACTTCTACTACTACTTCTACTGCTACTATTACTAGTATGGCCACTACCACTACTACTACAACTACTACTACAATTACTACCACTGCTACTACTACGACTAGTACTACTATTACTACTACTATATTACGACTACTACCATTACTATTACAAATACTGCTACCCCTAATTCATCTACCATAACTCCTAATATTACTAGTAGTGCTACTACAATTACTACTGATACCATAATTAATACTACTACTATTATTTCTACTGCTGCTGCTACGACTACTACTATACTACTACTACTACTACTACTATGACTACTACTACTATTACAACAACAACAACAACTACTACTTCTTCTACTTTTTCATCTAGTAGTACTACTTCCACTACTACTACTATGACTACTACTACTATTATAACAACAACTACTACTACTTCTTCTACTTTTTCATCTAGTAGTACTACTTCCACTACTAGTACTACTACTACTACTGTTGCTGCTTCTACTATTACTGCTACTACTGCTGCTACTACTACTGCTGCGACTACTACTGTGGCTATGAGTGCTGCGGCCACTTCTACTACTACTACAAGTAAGAATGCTACTACAATAACAACTACTAATGCTTCTACTACTACTACAACTACAACGACTATAATGACTAGTACTGCTAATACTACTACAACTGTTGCTTCTAATAGTGCTACTTCTACTATTGCTTCTGATACTGCTATTACTACTACTACAACTACTGCTACTAATACTGTTGTTGCTGCTACTACAACTACTACTGCTATTACTACTACTACTACTACTCCAACTACTATTACTATTGCTGCCACTTCTACTGTACTACTTTTGCTACAACTACTATAGCAACTACTACTGCTACTACTACTTCTACTAGTAACTACTGCTACTCCTACTACTTCTATTACTAACTACTACTACTACTACTACTACTTCAACTGCTACTACCACTACTACCACTACTACTAACTATCACAACTACTACTTCTACGATTGCTACTGCTACTACTGCCACTATTGTTGCTACTACTATTTGTATGGCTGGTATTACTACTACTAAACTACATTTACTGCTACTACTACTACTATTACACCCATTGCTACTACCCCGACTATTACAATTCCTATAGCTGCCATTGCTACTACTTCTACTATTACTACCATAATTACTATTGTTACTACCACTGCTACTGTACTACTACTATTACTACTACTACTTCTGCTACTGCTAGTTCAACTCCAAATACACCTACCACAACTACGACCACTACTATTGCTACTACTATTACTATTATTACTCCTACTCCTACTACTACGGCTACTTCTACTTCTAGTAGTGCTATTACTGCTGCAGCTACTAATGCTGCTACTACTACTACAATAGTTGCTTCTGCAGCTGCTACTATAACTGCTACTATGACTACTAAGACTACTATCGTGCCCGCTATTACGGCTATGACTGCTGCTGATACTTCTACTACTACTGCAGCTACTATTGCTGCTGCTACTACTACTACTACTATAGCTATAACTGCTACTACTACTATTAGTACTACTACTTCTGCGGCTACTACTACTGCCACTCGTAACAGTATTACTATCGTTACTTCTACTACTACTACTTCTACTGCTACTACTATTATTGCTACTACTATTACTACAACTACCACTACTATTACTGCTGCTGCTACTACTGTAAATGCTACTACTATTACTACAACTACTGCTACAACAC
The DNA here is from genome assembly GCA_005019695.1 of Trichopus zeylanicus subsp. travancoricus. NCBI lineage: Eukaryota > Viridiplantae > Streptophyta > Magnoliopsida > Dioscoreales > Dioscoreaceae > Trichopus > Trichopus zeylanicus. The sequence continues at coordinate 321,082 of RXID01014756.1, forward strand.
TTCTACTACTACTTTTGCTACAACTACTACTATTGCTGCTACTGCTGCTACTACTACTACTAAGTAATGTTACTACAACTTCTACTACTAACTACTACTACTACTTCCACTATTGCTACTTCTACTACTCCTACTACTACAAGTACAATTGCTATTGATGCTAATACTACCACTACTGCTACTACTATTGCCACTACTGCTGCTACTACTGCTACTACTACTGCTAGAACTACCAGTACTACTGCTGCTATTATAGCAGCTACTACTACCACTACTACTACAAGTCCTGCTACTACCACTGTTACTACTACTACTACTACCAGTACTAGTAGTACTACAACTAATACTTCTACTACTTCTACTACTACTACTGCTGCTATTGCTACTACTTTGACTACTCCTAAAACTGCAACTGCTACTATTACTGGTATTGCTACTGCTACTTCTACTAGTACTGCTATTGCTAGAACAACCACTTCTCGTACTACTACTAATACTGCTACTACTACCACACCTACGACTACTACTACGTCTACTACTACTTCTGTTGCTACTACTACTACTACTCCTGCTAATACTACTACTACTCCTTCTACTACTGCTGCTACATCTATTACTACTACTACTACTTCTTCTATAACTTCTTCTACTATTGATACTACTCCTACTACTACTATTGCTACTATTGCTACTACTGCTACTACTACAACTGCTGCTCCTCCTACTACTACTCCACCACTACTATTGCTACTACCGCTACTGTTGTAACTACTGCAGCTGCTACAACTAACACTGCTACAATAGCTTCCACTGCTACTACTACTACTACTAATTCTAATACTTTTGCTACTGCTACTAATGCAACATGCTACTTCTACTATTACTATTACTACTGCTACTACTACTACTATTATAAATAATTCTACTAGTTCTACAACTACTATGACTACTACTACTACTCCTACTACTACTAGCACTACTACAGCCACTCTTGGTACAACTACCACTACCACTACTATAGTTACCTATGTTACTACTACCACTGCTACCACTACGACCACCACTACCACAACGCTTGCTACCATTGTTGCTACTGCTACTACTACTACAACAACTGCTACTATTGCTACTCAAACTACTACTACAGCTAATACTACTACTACTGCTACAATCGCTGCTACAACTGCTGCTACTGCTACTACTACTGTTACTGCTATAACTATTAAAATTGCATGTGCAGCTACTATTGGAACTGCGACTGCAATTACTACTACTACTGCTACTACTACTACACCTACTACTATTACTACTACTTCTACTATGACAACTACTGCTACTACTACTACAACTATCACTACTACAACTATTACTACTATTAATAGTACTACTACTGCTGTTGCAGCTACTACTATTACTAGTTCTATGACTACTTCTCCTACTACTACTGCTACTATTGCAACTTCTGCTACTACACTACTAGTGCATATACTACAACTAGTACTATTACAACCATTGCTACTTTTGCTACTAATACTACTGTTACTACTACTTCTGCAACTACTACTGTGATTACGACTATGGTTATGAGTGTTGCCGTTACCTCAACTACAACTACAACTAAGACTACTACTATGACTACAACAACAACAACAACTACTACTACTATTACTGCATCTACTATAACAACAACAACAATTACTACTACTATAGCTACTACTACTACTACTGGTAATACAACCACTACTGTTACTACTACTGCTACTTTTACTATTGCCACTACAACAATAGCTACAACTACTACTATTGCTACAACTGCAACTGCTATGACCATTGCTACTACTACTGCTGCTATTGTTACTAATAATACTGCTACTAGCACTACTGCTACTACTTGTGCTACAACTACTACTACTTCTTCTACTGCTACTATGACTACTATTACTAACTACTACTCGTGCCACTGCTATTGCTACTGCTACTAACACTACTACCATAACTACTACTACTACAATAACTATTGATACTACTACAACAATAACAACAACTACTACTACTAATACTATAATAACTATGACTGCTACGATTGCTACTACAGCCACAATTACTGCTACTACTGGTACTACTACTGCTACTACTACCAGTACTACTGCTACTACTACTACTAATACTACTGCTGCTGCTGCTACTATTGCTATTACAGTTGCTGCTACTACCACTACTACTATAATTCCTCGTACTACCATCACTAATATTACAACTACTACTACTACCACTGCTACTACTAGGACTATTACTAATACTATTACTAGTACTGCTATTGCTACTACTGCAACTACTCCTAATACACCTACCATGACTACTACTATTACTAATAGTACTAGAATGATTACTACTACTACTATAATTAATACTACTATTGTTATTTCTACTACTGTTACTACTACTATTACTACTATTTTTACTTCTACTGCTACTTCTACTTCTACTACAGATACTGCTGCTAATGCTACTTCTCCTTCTACTACTAGTACTACTGCTATTGCTATTACTTCTACAACTAACGTTACAAGTGCCACTATGACTACTACTATGGCAATGAGTGCTGATGCTACTTCTACTACTACTACTACTACAACTAGTAGCAGTAGTAATATTAGTAGTAGTAGCAACAGTAGTAGTAGTAATAGTGGTAGTAGCAACAGCAGAAGTAGTAGAAGTAGTAGTGGTGGTGGTGGTGGTGGTAGTAGTAGTAGTAGTATTATTAGTAGTAGTAAAAAATATTGTACTAGTTGTAGGAGTAATAGTAGTAGTTGCTGCAGAAGTAGCAGCAGCAGCAATAGTAGTAGTGCTACTAGTAGTAGTAGTAGTAGTAGTAGTACTAGTACTAGTAGTAGTAGTAGTAGTAGTAGCAGCAGCAGCAGTAGTAGTAGTAGTAGTAGTAGTAGTAGTAGCTGTAGCAGCAGCAGCAGTAGTAGTTGTAGCAATAGTAGCAGCAGTAGTATTAGGAGTGGTATTGATAGCATTAGTAGTATCAGTAATTGTAGTAGTAGTAGTAGTAGTAGTAGTAGTAGTAGTAGTAATAGCTGTAGTAATTAAAGTAGTATTATGAGTATTAATAGTATTAGGAGAAGTAGTAGTGGTGCCAAAAATCGTAATAGTAGTAGTAGCAGTAGTAGTTGTTATAAAAGTAGTTATAGCAGGGGAAGTAGTAGCAGTGGTAGTAGTAATATGATAAGTAGTAGTAGTAGAATTAGTAGTAGTAGTTATAGTTGTAGGAGTAGTAGTAATAGTAGTAGTTGTAGCAGTAATAGTAGGAGTAGTAGAATTAGTAGTATTAGTAACAGCAATTGTAGTGGTAGAAATAGTAGTAGTAGCAGTAGTAGTAGTAGCGGTAGTAGTAGAAGTTGCAGAAGCAGTAGCTATAGATGTAGTAGTAGTACTAGTAGCGACAGAAGTAGTAGTAGTAGCAGTAATTATAGTAGTAGTAGCAGTAGTAGTAATAGCTATAGCAATAAAACTAGTATTATCTGCATTAGTAGTATTAGGATACGTGCTAGTGGTACCAGTAATCATAATAGTAGTAGCAGTAGTAGTACTAGTTATAGCAGTAGTAATCAACAAAGAAGTAGTAGCAGTAGTAGTAGTAATATAATAAGTAGAAGTTGTTGAATTAGTAGTATTAGTCACAGTTACAGAGGTAGTATTAGTTGTAGCTGTAGTAGCAATAGTTGTAAAAGTAGTAGTAGTAGTAATAGCAGCAAAAGTAGTAGCAGCAACAGTAGAAGTAGTAGTAGTAATAGCCGCAGTAGTAGCAGTAGCAGTAGCCGTTGTACTAGTTGTAGTAGTTATAGAAGGAGTAGTTCCTATAGTAGTAGTAACAAGAGTGGTATCAATAGTAGTAGTAGTCAGAAAAGTAGTAGTAGTAGCAATAGCTGGAGCAGCAGTATTATCGGTAGTAGTAGTAGTAGTAATAGTAGTACTGGTGGTGGTGGTAGTAGTAGTAGTAGTAGTAGTAGTAGTAGCAGTAGCAGCAGCAGCAGCAGTACATGTAGTAGCTATAGTAGCTATAGCGATAGTGGTTGTTGTAGCAGTGGTAGTAGTAGTAGAAGAAGTAGTAGTAGTAGTCATAGTAGTAGTAGTAGCAGAAGGTGTAGTAGTAGTAGTCGTAGTAATAGTATTAGTATTAGTAGTAGTAGCAGTAGTTGTAATAGTAGGAGTAGTAGGAGTAGTAGCCATAGTAGCAAAGTAGCAGAAGTTATTGTAGTAGTCATAGTAGCAGCAGTAGTAGTTGCAGTAGTCCAAGTAGTAGCGGTAGCAGTAGTATCGGTACTTATAGTCTCAGCTATTATAGTAGTAGGAGGGGAAGGAGTTGTTGTAGCCGTAAAAGCATTAGTAGTTGCAGTAGTATTAGTAGCAGTTGTAGCAATAGTAGTCATGGCAGTAGTGATAGTAGTTGTAGTTGTTGTAGAAATAGTAGTAGCTATAATAGCTGTTATAGCAGTCGCTACAATAGCAGTTATAGCAGTCGCAGCAGTAGTAGTAACAGTAGTAATAGAAGTAGTAGTAGTAGTAGCAATAGAAGTAGAAGAATTAGTAATAGAAGTAGTATTATAAGTAGTAATAGAAGAAGAGGTAGTATTAGCAGTAGTACTAATAGTAGGAGTAGTAGGAGTAGAAGTGGTATTAGCAGCAGTACTAGTATAAGTAGTAGTAGTAGTAGTAGTGAAAGCAATAGGAGTAGCAGCAGCAACAGTAATAGTAGTAGTAGCAGCAGCAGTATTAGTAGAAGTTGTAGCAGCAGTAGCAGTAGTAGTAGTTGAAGTAGTAGTAGTAGTAATAGCAGTTATAGTAGGCACAGTAGTAGTAGTAGTATTAGTATTAGTAGTAGTAGTAGTAGTAGTAGTAGTAGTAGTAGTAGTAGTAGTAGTAGTAGTAGTAGTAGTAGTAGTAGTAGTAGTAGTAGTAATAGAAGTAGTAGTAGTAGAAGTAGTGGTATAACTAGTAGTAGTAGAAGTAATAGTATTCGCAGTAGTACTAGTCATAGCAAAAGTAGGAGTAGTAGTGGTATTAGTGGTAGTAATTATAGTAGTTGTTGGAGTAGTAGTAGGGCAAGTAGTAATAGTTGTAGTAGTAGTAGTAGTAACAGTAGTAATAGTAGCAATAGTAATTGAAGTAGTAGTGATAGTAGTCGGAGTAGTAGTAGTAGTAGTCTTAGTAGTAGTAGCAGGAGGAGGAGGAGGAGGAGGAGGAGTAGTAGTTGTAGTCGTAGTAGTAGTAGTAGTAGCAATAGCAGTAGTAGTAGAAGTAGCAGAAGTAGTAGTAGCATTAGTCATAGCAGTAGTAAAAGAAGTAGTAGTAGAAGTAGTTGTAGCCGTAAAAGTTATAGTGGCAGTAGTCACAGTAGTAGTAGTAGTAGTAATAGTAGTCGTAGTAATAGTAGTAGCAGGAACAGGAGTAGTAGTTGTAGATATGTTTGCAATAGTAGTACTAGTTGTAGCAGTAGGTGTAGTAGTCGTAGTAGTAGTAGATGTAGTAGTAGTTGTTGTTGTGATTGTCGTATTCGCTATTGTTGGAGTGGGAAAAGCAGTGTTAGAAGCACGAGTAGTAGTAGTAGTAATAGTAACAATACTAGTTGTAGTAGTAGTCATAGTAGTAGTAGCAGGAGTAGTAGTCATAGCGGTAGTAGTAGTAGTAGTAGTAGTAGTAGTAGTAGTAGTAGTAGTAGTAGTAGTAGTAGTAGTAGTAGTAGTAGTAGTAATAGTTGTAGTAGTAGTATTAGTTGCAGGAATAGGAGTAGTAGTAGCAGAAGTAACTACAAAAGTAATAGTAGCTGCAATGCTAGGAGTAGTAGTTGTAGTATTTTTGTTAGTAGAAGTTTTACTAGGAATAGTAGTAGTAGGAGTTGTAGTAGGACTAATAGTAATAGTAGTAGTAGTGGTAGTAATAATTGTATTGGTAGTTAGAGTAGTAGTAGTATTATTAGTAGTAGTAGGGTTAGAAGTACTAGTCATTGTAGCAGCGGCAGAAGCAGCAGCAGTAGTAATATTAGTATTAGTGGTGGTAGTAGTAGTAGTAGCAGTAGTAGTCGTAGAAGTAGTAGTAGTATTAGTAGATTAGTAGTAGTAGTTATTATAGTACAAGTAGCAGTAGTATCAGTAGTAGTTGAAATTGGAGTAGCAGCAGCAGTAATAGTAGTTGAAATTGGAGTAGTAGAAGAAGCAGTAGTAGTACTAGTACTAGTATTAGTAGTAGCAGTAGAAGTAGTAGTCGCAATATTAGTAATAGTAGTCGTTGTAGTAGTAGTAGTAGAAGTGGTAGTAGTAGTAGTAGTCGGAGTAGTAGCAGCAACAACAACTATAGTAATAGTAGTAGTTGTTGTTGTAATAGTAGTAGTAATAGTAGTAGTAGTAGCAAAAGTAGTAGTAGTAGTAGTATTAGCAGTTGTTGTAGTAGTTGTAGTAGTCCTAGTTGTAGTAGTAGCAGTAGTGGAAGTAGTAGGAGTATTTGAAGTAGTAGTAGTACTATTGGTTGTAGTACAATGTAGTAGTAGTAGCAGTCTTAGTAGTAGTAGCATAGTAGTAGTCGTAGTATTAGTTGTAGTAGTAGAAGTAGTAGTCATAGTCGAAGTAGTAGTAGTAGTTGTTGTTGTAGCAGCTGTAGTAGTTGTTGTATTAGTTGTAGTAGTAGTAATAGTAGAAGTAGTTTTTATAGTATTATTATTATTAGTAGTAGTAGTAATAGTAGTACTAGTAGCGTTAATAGTAGTTATTATAATAGTCATAGGAGTAGTAGTTGTAGTAGGATTAGTAGTTGTAGTAGTGGCAATAGTAGTATTTGTAGTAGCTGTAGCAGTAGCAGTAGTAGAAGTTCTGGTAGCACTAGCAGTAGTAGTAGTAGGAGTACTAGTAATAGTAGTAGTAGTAGAAATATTAGTACTACTAGTCGGAGTAGTTGTAGGAGTAGTAATAGAACAGGGAGTAGCAGTAGTAATAGTAGTAGTAATAGTAGTAGTAGTAGTAGTAATAGTAGCGATAGTAGTAGTCCTACAAGTTGCGGGAGTAGTAGTGGGAGGAGTAATAGGTCTAGGAGAAGCCAAAGTAATAGTTGTAGTAATACTAGCAGTAATAATTGTTGGGGTATAGTAGTAATTGAAGTAGTAGTAGGAGCAGTGGTAGAAGTAGTAGAAGTGGCAGTAGTAATAATAGTTATTATTGTTGTAATTGTAGTAGTAGTAGTAGTGGTTGTAGTACTAGTAGTAGTGGTTGTAGTACTAGTCGAAGTGGTAGAAGTAGTCGTAGTAGCAGTAGTAGTAGGATTAGTAGTAGTAGCAGTAGGAGTAGTAGTAGTAGTTGTTGTTGTTGTAGTAGTATTAGTAGTAGTAATAATAGTAGTTGCAGGAGTAGAAGTTGTACCATAAGTAGTAGTTGCATTAGTAGTGTAGTAGCAGTAGCAATAGTAGTAGTGGTGGAGGTAGTAGTAGTTGTAGTAGTAGCAGTCATAGTGGAAGTAGTAGTAGTAGTAGTAGAAGTAGTAGTCATAGTTGTAGTAATAGTACTAGTAGTCGTAGTAGTAGCAGTAGTAGTCATAGTTGTAGTAATAGTACTAGTAGTCGTAGTAATAGCAGTAGTAGTGGTTGTAGTAGTCATAATAGTAGTAAGAGTAGTAGCAGGAGTAGTTGGAGTAGTAGCAGGAGTACTAGTCGAATTAGTAGTAGCAGTAGTAGTAGTCATAGTAGTAGTTGGGGCAGCAGCAGTAGTAGTAGAAATAGTAGTAATTGTAGTAGTTGTTGTTGTGATAGTACCGATAGTAACATTAGTAGTGGTAGTGGATGTAGTAGTAGTAGTAGGAGGAGGAGGAGTGATTGTAGGAGTTGTAGTAGGAGTGGGAGGAGAAGTTGTAATAGTAGTAGTAGTAGTAGTAGTAGGACTAGTAGTAGTAATAGTAGTTGTAGGAGTAGTCGTAGGTGTAGTAATAGGAGTAGGGGTAGCAGTATTAATAGTACTTGTATTAGTAGTAGGAGTAGTAGTAGGAGTAGTAGTAGTAATAGTAGTATTTTTAGTAGGTCTAGTAGTAGTCGTAGTACTAGTAATAGTAGTAATAGTAGCAGTAGAAGTAGTAGTAGAAGTAGTATTAGTGGTATTAACAGCAACAGCAGCAGTAGTAGTACTGGTGCATTAGTAGTAGTGGTAGTAGTAGTAGCTGCAGCAGTAGTAGCAGAAGTAGTAGCAGTAGTACAAGTAGTAGTTGTTGTCGAAGAAGTTGCAGTAGCTGCAGTAGTAGTAGTAGTAGTAGTAGTAGCAATAGTAGTGATGGTAGTAGCAGAGGCAGCAGTAGCAGCAATAGTAGTATTAGTCGAAGAAGAATGAATCGTAATAGCAATAGTAATAGCAGCAGCAACAGTAGTAGTATTAGTAGGAGTGGTAGTAGTAGCTGTAGCAATAGTGGCAGTATTGGCAGTACCAGCAGTAGTTGTAGTAGTTGTAGTAGCAACAGTAGCAGTATTGGCAGTAGTAGCAGTAGTGGCAGCAGCAATAGTTGTAACAGTTGTAGTATTAGTCCTGGCAACAGTTGCTGAAGAATTTATTGTCGTAGTAGTAGTCATAGTAGTTTTGTTAGTGGTAGTAGTAGTAGTAATAATAGTAGTAGTAGTAGAAGTAGTTGTTGTTGTTGTAGTAGTAGTCATAGGAGAAGTTGTTGTAACCAGTTGTAACGGCAATAGTCATAGTAGTAGTAGTAGCAATACTATTAAGCGTAGTTGTAGTAGTAGTCGGAGGAGGATAAGTAGTAGTAGTAATAGTAGTAAAAGCCGTAATAGAAGTGGTAATAGTATTTGTAGGTGTAGGAGTAGTAGTATTGGCAAAAATAGCTGTCGCAGGAGTCATAGTAGTAGTAGCATCAACAACAGCAATAGTAGTAGGAGCAGTAGTAGTATTAGTAGTAGTAGTAATAGCGGAAGCTGTAGTAGTAGTAGTACCCATTATAGGAGAAGTTGCAGTTATAGAAGTAGTTGAAGTAGTAGTAGTAGTAGCAGTGGTATTTGTAGTAGCAGCAATAGTCATCGTAGTAGTAGTAGCAGCAGTATTAGTAGAAGTAGTAGCAGTAGAAGTAGTAGTTGTCGTAAAAGATGTAGTGGCAGTAGTCGTAGTAGTAGTAGTAGTAGTAGTAATAGTAGTAGTAGTAATATTAGTAGCAGGAATACGAGTAGTCGTAGTAGATGTATTTGCAAAAGTAGTTGTAGCTGTAGCAATAAGAAGAGGAGGAGGAGTAGTAGTAGTAGATGTAGTAGTAGTCGTTGTTATGATTGTAGCATTTCCTAAAGTCATAGTGGGAAAAGAAGTTGTAGAAGCACGAGTAGTAGTATTAGTAGTAGTAGCAGCAGCAGCAGCAGTTGTAGTAGTAGTCATAGTAGTAGTAGAAGGAATAGTAGTCCTCGTAGTAGTAGCAGTAGTAGCAGTTGTAGTAGGAGTAGTAGTAGTAGTAGTAATAGTAGTAGTAGTATTAGTTGCAGGAATAGTAGTAGTAGTAGCAGAGGTATTTGCAAAATTATTAGTAGCTGCAATGCTAGGAGTAGTAGTACTACCAGACGTTTTTGTAGGAATAGTAGTAGGAGTAGGAGTAGGAGTAGGAGTAGGAGTAGGAGTAGTAGTGGTAGTGGTAGTAGTAATAATAGCAGTAATAATTATACTGGCAGTTAGAGTAGTAGTAGTTGTTGTTGTTGTTGCTATTATTGTAGCTATACTAGTGTTAGTAGTAGTAGTAGTAATACTAGTAGTTGTAGTAGCGACAGTAGCGGCAGTAGTAGTAATATTTGTATTAGTGGTAGTAGTAGTAGTAGTATTAATAGTAGTAGTAGTAGTAGAAGTAATAGTAGTATTAGTAGTAGTTGTTGTTGCAGTAGAAGTAGCAGTAGTATCAACAATTGTAGCAGTAGTAGTAGTAGAAATTGGAGTAGCAATAGTAGTTGTAGAAATTGGAGTAGCAACAATAGTAGTATTAGTAGTAGTAGTAGTAGTAGTAGTAGTAGTAGTAGTAGTAGTAGTAGTAATAGTAGTAGTAGTAATAGTAGTAGTAGTAGTAGTAGAAGTAGCAGTAGTAATATTAGTAATAACAGTCGTTGTAGTAGTAGTAATAGAAGTGGTGGTAGTAGTAGTAGGAGTAGTAGTAGCAACCGCAACAATAGTAATAGTAGTAGTTGTTGTTGTTATAGTAGTAGTGGTAGTAGTTGCAGCAGAAGTAGTAGTAGTAGTAGTATTAGAAGTTGTTGTAGTAGTTGTAGTAGTCCTAGTTGCAGTAGTAGCAGTAGTAGAAGTAGTTGTAGTATTAGAAGCAGTAGTATTACTATTAGTTGTAGTTATAGTAATAGTAAAGTAGTAGTAGCAGTCTTAATAGTAGTAGGATAGTAGTAGTAGTAGTATTAGCAGTAGTAGCAGAAGTAGTAGTCATAGTAGATGTAGTTGTTGTTGTTGTTGTTGTTGTAGTAGTAGTAGTAGTAGTAGAAATAGTTGTATTATTATTTGTTATTATTATTATTAGTAGTAGAAGTACTAGTAGCACTAGTAGTAGTAGTTGTAGTAGTCATAGTAGCAGCAGTTGTAGTAGAATTGGTAGTTGTAGTAGTGGCAATAGTCATATTAGTAATAGTAGTAGCAGTAGCAGTAGTAGTTGTTGTAGTAGCACTAGTAGTAGTTGTAGTAGTAGTAGTAGAAAATGTAGCAGCTGCAGTAGTAGTAGTAGGAGTACTATTAACAGTAATGGTAGTAGAAGTACTAGTAGTACTAGTTGGAGTAGTAGTAGGAGTCGTAATAGGAGTGGGAGTAGTAGTAGTAATAGTAGTAGTAGTAGTAGTAGTAGTAGTAGTAGTAGTTGCGGTATTAGTAGTACTACAAGTTGTGGGAGTAGTAGTAGGAGGTGTAATAGGACTAGGAGAGGCAGAAGTAATTGTTGTAGTAGAAGTAGTAGTAGTAATTGTAGGGGTACTAGTAGTAATAGTTGCAGTAGGAGCAGTAGTACAAGTAGAAGAAGCGGCAGTAGTAATAATAGTAGTTATTGATGTAATAGCAGTAGCAGCAGTAGCAGTAGTGGTTGTAGTACTAGTAGAAGTGGTAGAAGTAGTCGTAGTAGAAGTAGTAGTAGTAGGATTAGTAATAGTAGCAGTAGAAGTAGTAGTCGTAGTAGTTGTTGTTGTTGTAGTATTAGTAGTAGTAATGGTAGTAGTTGCAGGAGTAGAAGTTGTACTAGAAGTAGTAGTTGTACTAGTAGTGTAGTAGCAGTAGCAATAGCAGTAGTGGTGGAGGTAGTAGTAGCCGTAGTTGTCGCAGTCACAGTGGAAGAAGTAGTAGTCATTTTTGTAATACTAGTAGTAGCAGTCGTAGTAGTAGCAGTAGTAGTGGTTGTAGTAGTCATAGTAGGAGGAGTAGTAATTATTGTAGTAGTACTAGTCGGATTAGCAGTAGCAGCAGCAGCAGTAGTAGTAATAGTAGTAGTAGTTATTGTTATAGTACTTATAGTAACAGTAGTCGTAGTAGTGAAAATAGTAGTAGCAGTAGTAGGAGTAATTGTAGGAGTTGTAGTAGGAGTGGGAGAAGTAGTCGTAATAATTGTAGAAATAGTAGTAGAAATAGTAGGAGTAGTAGTTGTAGTAATAGTCATACGTGTAGTAATAGGAGTAAGGGTAGCAATAGTAAAAGTACTTGTAATAGTAGTAGCAGTAGTAGTAGGAGTAGTAGCAGTAATAGTAGTATTTTTAGTAGGTCTTGCAGTAGTAGTAGTGGTGGTGGAAGTGGTAGTAGTAGTAGTTGTTGTTGTTGTTGTTGTTGTAGCAGCAGCAGCAGTAGAAGTAGTATTAGTGGTATTAGCAGCAGCAGCAGTAGTTGTAGTAGTAGTAGTGGTAGCAGTAGTATTAGGAGTAGTATTCGAAGTGGTAATAGTAGTAGCAGTAGTAGTAGCAGTCGTACTAGCAAGTGTAGCAGCAGGAGTAGTTGCTATAGTAGTAGTTGTTGTTGTTATAGTGGTAGTAGCTGTTGCAGTAGTCTGAGTAGTAGCAGAAGTAGTAGTCCTAGCCACAGCAGCAGCAGTAGTAGTAGTAGAAGTAGTAGAAGTAGTACTAGTAGTAGTTGTAGTAGAAGAAGTTGCAGTAGCTACAGTAGTAGTAGTAGTAGCAATAGTAGTAATGGTAGTAGCAGAAGCAGTAGCTGCAGCCGTAGTAGTATTAGTAGAACAAGCAGGAGTCGTAGTAGCAATGGTAGTCACTGCAACAGTTGTAGTAGTATTAGTTATAGCAGTAGCAGTAGTAGCTATAGCAATAGCAGCAGTATTAGTAGTAGCAGTAGTAGTTGTAGTAGTTATGGTACCAACGGCAGCAATATTAGCAATAGTAGCAGTAGTAGCAGTAGCAATAGTTGTAATAGTAGTAGTAGTAGCAGTAGTAGTAGTAGTAGTCGTGGCAACAATAGTAGAAGAAGTTGTGGTCGTAGTAGTATTCGTAGTAGTTTTGTTAGTGGTAGTAGTAGAAGCAGTAATAGTAGTAGCAGTAGAAGTAGTAGTTATTGTTGTAGTTAGTAGTAGTAGGAGAAGTTGTTGTAGTAGTGGCAGTTATAGTAGTAATAGTCATAGTAGTAGTAGTAGAAATAATATTAAGAGTAGTTGTTGTAGGAGTCAGAGTTGTTGTAGTAGTAGTAGAAGCCAAAATAGTAGTAATAGTATTTGTATGTGTACGAATAGCAGTAGTAGCAAAAATATCTATCGTAGAAGTCACAGTAGTAGTAGCAGCAACAACAACAATAGTAGTAGGAGTAGTACTAGTAGTATTAGTAGTAGTAGTAATAGGGTAGTAGTAGTAGTAGTAGTACTCGTTATAGCAGTAGTAGCAGTTATAGAAGTAGTTGAGGTAGTAGTAGCGGTAGCAATTGTAGTAGTAGCAGTTGAAGTAGTAGCAGTGGCAGCAGTTATTATCCTAATAGAAGTATTGTAGCATTAGTAGTAAAGCAGTAGTAGTTGTAGCAATAGTAGAAGTGGTAGTAGCTGTAAGAGTAGTAGTAGTTGTTGTTGTTGTTGTAGAAGTAGGAATAGCAGTAGCAATAGTCATTGTTGCAGTGGTAGAAGGAGAAGTTATAGTACTAATAGTAGTAAACTAGTAGTAGGAGGAGAAGTAGTGGCAGAAGTTATAGTAGTAGTAGGAGTAGTAGTAGTAGTAGTAGTAGAAGGAGCACGAGTAGCAATAGAAGTAGTAGGAGTAGTATTTATATTAGAAGTAGCAGTTGTAGTAGTATTGGTAGCAGTTGTAGTAGCAGTATTAGTAGTAGTAGTAGGAGTAGTAGTAGGAGTAGGAGTAGGAGTAGCAGCAGCAGTAGTTATTGCAGTAGAAGTACTAGTAGTTGTCGTAGTGGCCTTAGTTGTAGTAGTAGTAGTTGTAATAGTTATAGTAGTAGTAGTAGCAGCAGCAGCAGCAGCAGTAGTTATTGCAGTTGTAATAGCAGCAGTAGTAGTAATTGTTGTTGTTGTAGTAGTAGTAGTAGTAGTATTAGTAGTTGCAATAGTAGTAGTTGTTGGAGGAGGAGTAGTAGTAGTAGTAGTAGTTATTTTAGTGGTACTGTTGCTACAATTGTAGTAGTAGTAACAGTAGTAAAAGCAATAATAGTTGTATTAGTAGTAGTAGTAATTGTAGTAATAATAGTTGTTGTTGTAATAGTAGTCGGAGTTGTAGTAGTAGCAAACGGAATAGCGGTAGTAGTAGCAATAGTAGTAGTAGTAGCAGCAGCAGTAGCAGCAGTAGTAGTAGTAGTAGTAGCAGCAGTAGTAGCAGTAGTAGCAATAGTTGTAGTCGTAGTAGAAGCAATAGTAGTAGTAGTAGTAGCAGTAGTAGTAATAGTTGTAGTGGTTGTTCTACCAGCAGCAGCGGTAGTAGCAGTAATAGTAGTTATAGTGGTAGTAGCAATAGTAGTAGTGGTAGTTGTAGTAGCTGTAATTGTGTTAGCAGTAGCAGTTGTAGTAGTAGCACTAGTAGTAGTAGCAGTACTAATAGAAGTAGTAGTAGTGTAGCAGTAGTAGAAGCAGTAGTAGTAGTAATAGTAGTTGGAGGAGTCATAGTAGTTCTAGTAGTGGTTCCAAAACCAAGAACAACAATAGTAGTAGTAGTAGTAGAACCAGCTGTGAAACAATAGCTATAGTAGTATTACTAGGAGTAATAGTATTAGTATCCATAGTAGTAGTACTAGTAGTACTAGTAGTAGTAGTGGTAGTAGCAGTAGTAGTACTAGTAGTACTAGTAGTAGTAGTAGTAGTAGTAGTAGTAGTAGTAGTAGTAGCAGCAGCAGCAGTAGTCGTAGTAGTAGTAGCCGCAGCAGCAGTAGTAGTCGTGGCATTAGTAGCTGCAGTGGCAGTAGCTGCTGTAGTAGGAGGAGCAGTAGTAGTTGTTGTAGTAGCAGTAGTAGCAGTAGTACCACTAGTAACGATAATAGTAGTCGTAGTAGTAGTAGTAGTAGTTGTTGTAGCAGTCATAGTTTTAACAGTAGCAGCGGTAGTAGCCATAGTTGCAGTAGTATAAGTAGTAGTAGCAGTAGTATTAGTAGCGGCAGTAGTGCAAGTAATAGCAGCAGAAGAAGTAGCAATTGTATTAGTAGCTATAGTAGCAGTTATTGTAATAGCAGTAGTAGTAGAAGCAATGTAGCAGTAGTTGTAGCAATAGTAGTAGCAGTTATAGTGGTAGATATACCAGCAGCAGCTGTAGTAGTAGTAATAGTAGTTGTACTACTAGTAGCAGTAGCAATAGTAGTGGTAGTTATTGTAGTAGCTGTAATTGTGTTAGCAGTAGCAGTTGTAGTTGTAGAACTAGTAGTAGTAGCAGTACTAATAGAAGTAGTAGCAGTGTAGTAGTAGTAGAAGCAGTAGAAGTAGTAGCAATAGGAGGAGGAGTCATAGTAGTTGTAGTAGTGGTTCCGAAAACAAGAACAACAACAGTAGTAGTAGGAGTAGTAGCAGCAGCTGCGCAACAATAGCTATAGTAGCATTACTAGGAGTAATTGTATTAGTAGCCATAGTAGTTGTACTAGTAGTACTAGTAGTAGTAGTGGTAGTAGTAGTAATGGTAGTAGTAGTAGTAGTAGTAGCACTTGTTTTCACTGTAGCAGCCAGAGTAGTTGTAGTAGCAGTAGTAGTAATAGTAGTAGTAGTAGTAGTAGTAGCAACAGTAGTAGCAATAGAAGTATTAGTAGTAGTAGTAGTAGTAGTCGTAGTAGTAGTAGTACTAGCAGCAACAACAGGAGTAGTTGTAGTCGCAGTAGTTGTAGCAGTAGTAGTTGTTGTAGTTGTAGTAGTTGCTGGAGAAGTAGGAGTGGTAGTGTTAGTAGCAGTAGTAGCAATTGTAGTTGCAACACTCGAAGTAGTAGTTGTAGTAGCAGCAGTCTCAGTAGTAATAGTAGTAGCAGTCTCAGTAGTAGTAGTAGTAGTAGCCATATTAGTAGTAGTAACAGCAAGTGTAGCAGTAGTAGTAGTAATAGTAGTAGTAGAAGTACCTATTGCAACAGTAATAGTAGCAATTGTAGTAGTAGTAGTTGTTGTAGTAGTAGTAGTCAAAGCAGCAGTAGCCGTAATAGTAGTAGTAGTCAAAGCAGTAGTAGTAGTCGTGGTAGCCGCAGTAGTAGTAGTTGTGGTAGCAGTAGTAGCAATATTAGTAGTAGAAATAGGAGTAGCAGCAGCAGCAATAATAGTAGTAGTAATTCTGTTAGTATCAGTAGTAGTAGTATTAGTAATAGTAGTATTGTAGTAGTAGTTTTAGTTGTAGTAGGATTTTCAGTAGCAGAAGCAGCAGTAGTAGTAGTATTAGTAGTAGTAGTTGTAGTAGTAGTAGTAGTGTTAGCAGTAGTAGGAGTAGTAGGAGAAGTTGTAAAATTAGCAGTGGTAGCAATAGTAGTGGAGTAACTATAGCAGCAGCAGTAGTAGTAGTAGCAACAGCAGCAGTAGTAGTACTAGTAGTCACAGTAGTAGTTGCAGTAATAGTACTTGTAGAGGCAGTAGTAGTGACAGTAGTAGTTGTGGCAATAGTACTTGTAGAGGCAGTAACAACAATAACAGTAGGAGGAGATGGAGTAGTTGTTTTCGTTGTTGTTATTGCAAGAGTAGTACTAGTAGTAGTAATAATAGTAGTTGCAATAGTAGTAGCAGTAGTAGTGGCAATAGCGGTAATAGAAGTAGTAGTAGTTGCTATAGTAATAGAAGTAGTAGCAGTAGTAGTAGTAATAGCTATAGTAGTAACAGTAGCAGTAGTAGAAGTAGTAGTAGTAGTAGCAACAGTAGCAGTAGCAATAGTTGTAGTAGTAGCAGTAGTAGCAGCAGCAGTAGTAGTAGGAGAAGTAGTAGTTGTTGTTATTGTAGGAGATGTACTAGTAGTAGTAGTAGTAGTAATAGTAGTAATAGTAGTCATAGTGTTAGTACTTGTAGTAGCAGAAGTTGTAATAGTAGTGCTAGTAGCAATGGTAGTAAAAGCGAAAGTAGTAGTAGAAGCAATAATGGCTGCATTAGTTGTAATAATACTAGTAGCAGTAGGAGTAGTAATAGTAGTAGTAGTAAAAGTAGAAGAAGAAGTAGTAGTAGTTATAGTATTAGTAGTAGTAGTAGTAGTAAAAGAAGGAGCAATAGCAGGAAAAGTACTAATAGTAGTAGTAGTAGTATTAGCATTGGCAGTTGTCATAATAGTAGTAGTAAAAGTAGTAGTTGTAATTTTAGTGGTAGCAGTAGCAGAAGTTGTAGGAATAGTAGTAGTTGTAGATGTAGTAGTAGTAGATGTTGTTGTTGTTGTAGTAGCAGCAGTAGTAGTAGTAGTTATTGTTGTTGTAGCAGTAGCAGTAGTAGTGTTTTTACAAGTACTAGTAGTAATAGCAACAGCAGCAGCAGCAGCAACAACAGTAGTAGTAGTAGTAGTAGTAGTGGTGTAGTAATAGCAGCAGTAGCACAAGTAGTAATAGTAGTAGTAGTAAAAGTAGTAGAAGATGTTGTTGAAGTAGTTGCGTAGTAGTAGTAGTAGTAGTAGTAGTAGTAGTAGTAGCAGTAGTAGCAGTAGCAGTAGCAGTAGCAGTAGCAGTAGCAGAAGTAGTAGTAATAGTAGTAGTAGTAGTTGCAGAATTAGTAGTAGTAGTAATGACATTAGTAGTAACAGCAGCAACAACAATAGTGGTAGCCGCAATAGTAGTAGCAGTAGCAGTAGTTGTAGTAGCAGTAGTTGTAATAGTAGTTGTAGTAGTTGTTGTAGTAGTAGAAGTAGGAGTAGGAGTGGGAGTAGTAGTAGTAGTAATACCATAGGTAGTAGTAGTAGTAGTTGTAGGAGTAGGAGTACTAGTAGTAGTAGTAGGAGTACTAGTTGCAGTGGTAGTGGGAGTAGTAGTTGTAGGAGTAGTAGGAGGAGGAGTAGTAGTAGTAGGAGTTGTAGGGGTAGAGTCGTAGTAGTAGTAGCAGCAGTAGAAAGAGTAGGAGTAGTTGTTGGAGTAGTAGTAATTCTAGTAGTAGCAGGAGTAAAACGAGGTGCAGTTGTCGTAGTAGCAGTTGCAGTAATAGTACTAGTAGTAGTAGTAGTAGTAGTAGAAGTAGTAGTAGTAGTAGGAGGAGAAGATGTAGTAGTAGTTGTGGGAGTAAGAGTAGGAGTTGTAATAGGAGCAAAAATAGTTGGAGTAGTGGTAGCCGTAGTTGCAGCTGGCTTCGTTGTAGCAGTAGGAGAAGTAGTAATAGTTGTAGTTGTTGTTGTAGTAGTAGCAGTACTAGTAGGTGTAGTAGTAGTCAGAGTAGGAGTAGAAGTAGGAGTAGCAATTGGCGTTGGAGTAGAAGTAGTATTAGTTATACTAGTAGCAATAGTAGAAGGAGTAGTAGTAGTAGCAGCAACAACAATAACAGTAGTAGTAGCAGCAGTTGTACTAGTAGTGAAATTAGTAGTAGTTGTTTTAGTAGTTGTAGTATTATTAGTAATACTAGGAGTTGTAAGAGTTGTAATAGTTGTAGCAGTGGTAGTAGTAATATTACTTGAAATATTAGTAGTTGCAATAGTAGGGGTAGGAGTATTAGTAGTAGCAGTCGCAGTAGGTGTAGTAGTTGTAGTAGTAGTAGGGGTAGTAGTAGGAGGAGGAGTACTAGTATTACAACTCCTGCTGCTGCTACTATTACTACTATTACTACTGCTGCTGCTACTACTACTACTACTACTACTACTACTGCGGCTACTACTGCTGCTGCTGCTAATACTACTATTACTGTTACTACTACTACTGCTATTATTACTATTGTGGCTACCTCCACTACTGCCACTACTCCTGTTATTACTACTACTACTACTACTACTACTACTACTACTACTACTACTAGTAATGTTGTTGCTACTACTGCAACTGCTACTACTATTGTTGCTACAATTGCTACTACTACTACTACTACTACTACTACTAGTAATGTTGTTGCTACTACTGCAACTGCTACTACTATTGTTGCTACAATTGCTACTACTACTACTACTTCTACTGTTACTACTTTTGCTACTGCTTCAACTGCTACTACAACTGCTACTACCACTACTACTCCAAACTACTACTATTGTTGCTGCTACTATCGCTACTGCTACTGCTACTGCTACTACTGTTACTACTCCTACTTATATTACTACTACTCTTACCACTACTACAACTAGTAATACTACAATTGTTACTGCTACTACTACTGCCACTACTGCTGCTACTATTGCTACAAATACTGCTACTACTACTACTATTGTTGTTACTACTACTACTAATACTACTGCTGCTGCAGCTACTATTGCTTGTACAGCAGTAGCTATTACCACTACTACTACAATTATTGCTACTAACACTGCTACTCCTACTACTACTGCTAGTATTACTACTACAACTACAACTACTACCACTACTACTACAACTGCTGCTGCTGGTACTACTTCAACAACAACAACAACTACTACTACTAGTACTACTGCTACTATTGCTTCTGCTCCAACTACTACTACTGCTGCTGCTGCTACTGTTCCTACTGCCACTACTACTTCTACTACTACTACTACTACTACTACTACTACTCTACTATTACTACTATTGCTACTAATAGTACTTCTTCTACAACTACTTCTACTACAACTACTAGCATGACTACTACAATTTCTCCTACAACTACAACCACAACTACTACTACTTCTTCTCCTACAACTACTTCCACTACTACTGTTGCTGCTGCTACAACTACTGCTACTACTAGTATTACAACTACTGCAACTACTGCTACTACTACTTCTAGCTACTGCTATTACAGCTACTAATACTACTACCACAACTACTGCTACTGCTACTATTGCTACTCCTACTACAACTACTTCTATTATTGATACTCTAACTACTTCTCATACAACTACAGCTAATGCTACTATTACTACAACTTCTCCTACTACTACTACATTTACTACCACTATTATTACTATTGCCACTAGTATTACTGTTGTTGACGCTTCTACTACAATAGCAAATACAACTGTTTCTTCTACTACTACTACTACTTCTACTACTTCTGATACTGCTACTACTACTACTGCTACTAGTACTACTACTGCTATTACTACTATGGTACTAATAGTGCTACATCTATAATTACTTCTACTACTACTACTACAACAACTACTTCTACTACTACTCCTCCTACAACTACAACGACAACAACAACAACAACTACTTCTCCTACAACTAGTGCTACTACAAGTAGTACTACAACAACTAATAGTACTACTATTGCTACTAGTACTACTATTGTTGCTGCTACTACCACTACTACAACTACTACTACTGCTACTACTGCTATTACTATAGCTGCTACAGCTACTACTACAACTCCAACTACCTCTCTTAATATTACAGCCACTGCTGCTTCAACTGCTACTACTACTACCTTCTATAACTACTACTGCTAGGGCTACTTTGATTACTACTGCTACTACTACTTCTGCGGTTGATTCTACTGCTATTGCTGCTTCTACAACTATTTCTACTATTACTGCTACTACTACTACTACTACTACTATAGCTACGATTGCTGCAACTACAACTATAGTTACTACGGCTGCTACTGCTGCTATAACTACGACTGCTACTGCTGCGACTACATCTATAACTATTACTACTACTACTACTGCTACTACTCTTTCTACTACTGCTACAACTTCTACTACGACAACTACTAATACTACTACTTCTACTACTGTTATTGTTACTGGAACTACAACTACTTTTGCTAATACTACATCTACTACTCCTATTGCTACTACTACTGATGTTACTACTGACACTACTACTATTGCAACTACTACTACTCCTACTACAGCTGCTGCAGCTGCAACTAATACTATTATTGCTGTTGCTACTATTACTATTAATACTGTTACTACTACTACTATAAATATTGTGGCTACTGTTACTGCTACTACTACAACTACTAGTACTACTACCAATGCTGCAACTACTACTCATACTACTACTACTACTACTATTGTTCCTACTACTACTACTAGTAGTAGTACTACTCCTACTACTACTAACGCTGCTACTACTCCCTCCACTACTGCTACTAGTACTACAACTACAACTGTTTCTACAACTACCACTACTAGTATAACAACTACTACTTCTGCGATAGCTACTAACACTTCTATTACTACTGCTACGAATGCCGCTACTACTGCTACAACTGCTACTATTACTACTACTACTATTACTGCTACTAATGCTACTCTTACTTCTACTTCTATTGCTTCTAGAATTACTACTACTACTACTACTACTACTACTACTACTACTACTACTACTACTACTACTACAACTACAACTGCTACTACTACTACAACAACTACAACTACTACAACAACAACAACAACAACAACTACTACTACTACTACTACTTCTACTACTACTACAACTCATACTACTTTTGCTGTTAATACTATTACTCCTACTTCTACTAATGCTACCATTACTGCTACTGCTACTTCTAATACTAATACTGCTGCTGCTGCTACTCTACAACTGCAACTACTATTACTAGTACTACAACTACGTTTGTGACTAGTACTACTGCTACTACTTCTGCTACTACCACTACTGCTACTATTACAAATACGACTACTACTACCACTACTACCAATGCTACTACTAACTGC
The DNA here is from genome assembly GCA_005019695.1 of Trichopus zeylanicus subsp. travancoricus. NCBI lineage: Eukaryota > Viridiplantae > Streptophyta > Magnoliopsida > Dioscoreales > Dioscoreaceae > Trichopus > Trichopus zeylanicus. The sequence goes on from RXID01014756.1 coordinate 342,266, forward strand.
TCCTACTACTACTTCTACTTGTGCTACTACTACTACTACTACTATTACTTCCACTACAAACGCTATGGCTGCTACTACTGCCATTGCTGCAACTACTGCTGGGCTGCTACTACGACTGCAACTTCTACTAGTATTGCTACTACTACTACCGCTGCTGCAACTAATGCTGCTACTTAAACTACTACTACTAAAACTGCAACTATTGCTATTACTTCTGCTGTGTGTACTATGACTATCACCGCTACTGCTGCAACTGCGGCTCCTGCCACTACTACGACTACTACTTGGGCTTCCACTGCAACTGCTAATACTAATACTAATACATTTGTTACTGCTACTACTGCAACAACTGTTACTATTGCCACTATTGTTGCGACTGCTGCAGCTGCCACTACTACTACTACTACTACCACAACCACTTCTACTACTATGACAACTACTACTACTATGACCACTACTACTACTCCTGCTGCTACTACTAAAATCATAGCTACTACAACTACAATAGCTACCACTACTCTGATTACTAATAGCACTACTACTGCTGCAATTGCGACTACAACTACTGCCACTACTGCAACTTCTCCTACAATAACAACTACTACTACTTCTGCTTCTACTACTACTACTAGAAATACTGCTGCTGCTACAGCTGATCCTACTGTCACTGCTCCTACTTCGACCACTGCTACAACGGATTAGGCTACTACTACTTCTACTACTACTCCTACTATTACTACTACAATTACTACTATTACTACTACTACTATTACTACTACTAGTACTACAACCGCTATTATTGCTATTGCCACTACTATTACTACTATTACTACAACTGCTACTACTACTACTACTATTATTATTACTATTACTGCTGATACTACTACTACTACTACTACTACTACTATTATTACTACTACTATTACTACTACTACTACTACTATTACTATTATTACTGCTAATGACTACTTTTACTTGTACTACTAGTACTACTGCTGTTGCTTCTACTAGTACTACTACTATTACTACTACTGCTGCTACTACTACTATTACTACTACTATTACAACAACTACTACTACTACAACAACTACTGCCACTACTACAACTTCTCCTACAATAACAACTACTACTACTTCTGCTTCTACTACTACTACTACAACTGCTACTGCTGCCATTACGACTACTGCTACTACTAGTACTACTACTACTTCTCCTACAACAACAACTACTACTACGACTACTACTTCTCCTACAACTACTACTGCTGCTACTACTACTAATGCGATAGCTACTGCCACTGCTAGTACTACTAATACTATTGCTACTACTACTGCTACTGGTACAAGTATTGTAACTATTGCTACTACTACTACTGTTATTACTAATACTATTGCTACTGCTACTTCTACTACTATCAATACTACTAATAGTACCACTACTATTGCTATTGCTACTGCTATTACTACCTCTACTGGTACAATTACTACTACTTCTTCTAATACTACTACTTCTACTGTGCAACTGCTACTACTACAGCTACTACACCTGCTACTACTGCTGCTGTGACTGCTACTACTACTACTACTACTACTACTACTACTACTACTACTGCTACCCAAACTACTACTAGTGTTGCTATTAGTATTGTTGCTTCTTCAATTGCTACTACTACTGCTACTAATACTGTGACTGCTAATACTTCTGCTACTACTACTACCATTGCTACCATGACTACTACTGCTACTACGACTACTACAACTACTATTACTACTACTGCTATACTACTGCTACTACTACTAATACCATAATTACTATCACTACTACTGCTACTACAACTACTACTTTGGTTACTACTAATAATACTTCTACTACAAATACTACTACTTCTTCTACTACTACAATCGCTGCTATTACTACTGCTACTACAGCTGTTACGACTACCACCCCTACTTCTACTACTTTTGCAACTACTATAGCCATGGGTACTACTGCTTCTATAATAACTTGTACTACTACTACTACCATGACTACTGCTACTGCTACTACTACAAGTACTACTATTGCTACTACAACTACTATTCCTCCTACTACAACTACAACTACCGCCACACAACTGCTGCTGCTACTTCTACCGCTACTACTAGTACTACCACCACCACCACCACAACAACAACTACTACTACCTCTACTACAACAACTACTACTACTACTTCAACAACAATCACTACTGCTTCTATTACTACTGCTACTATGACTATAGCCACTACTGCAACCAGTTCTACCACTACTACTACTACTATTGCTACTACTACTAGAACAACTATAGTTGCTACTGCTGCTACTACAGCTACAGCTACAACAATAACAACCACTGTAGCGAATACTACTACTGCTAGACAACTACTATTACAACTTGTACTCTTACTATCACTACTACTATTGCTACTACTACTACTATTTCTACTACTACTACTGCTGTTGTTGTTGTAGCTACTACAGCGACTACTGCTACTACTACTTCTACTGCTACTACTATTACTACTACTACAACTACGACTACTGCTACTACTACTATTGCTACTACAACTACTACTATTAGTACAATTTCTACTACTAGCACAACTACTACTATTACTACTACTACTACTACTACTACAATTATTACTACTATAATTACGACCACTACTATTTTATTACTACTATTTCTGTTACTTCTACTACTACTTCTACTACTACTCTTACTACAACTGCTACTACAATAACAACTACTACTTTTACTACTACTACTACTACTATTTGTACTACTACTATAACTTCTCTTATAATAACAACTACTATTACTATTAATACTATTTATCCTACTACTACTAGTACTACTACCACTAGTGGTACTTCTACTTCTTCTTCTTATTCTACTACTACTACTACTACTACTACTATAACTACTGCTACTATTGATACTACTACTACTTCTTCTACTACTACTACTACTGCTACTGCTACTACTAGTAGTCCTTTTATGAGTACTACAACTACTTCTACTGCTACTACAACTTTTACTGTTGTTGCTACTCTAGCTACCACTAATACTGCTACTACTGCTACGACTCCAACTTGTACTATTAATACTACTATTGCAGCTAATGTACTATTACTACAACTACAACAACAACAACAACTACTACTAGTAGTCCACTACTCTTATTGCTATGACTACTACTACTAGTAGTACAACTACTACTACTACTACTACTACTACTACTACTACTACTACTTCTACTACTACTTCTACCAGTACTACTACTACAACTGTTGCTGTTACTACTGTCATTGCTACTACAATAACTACAACTGCTACAACTGTTGCTATTACTATTGTTGTTACTACTACTACCACTAGTAGTACTACTGCTCGTACTGCTACTACTACAGTTGCCACTACTACTACTACTACTAGTACTACTCCAACTACCACTAATGTTGCTGCTGCTCCCTCAACAACAGCAACTAGTACTACTACTACAACTACTACTAATACTACTACTGCTTCTACAACTACCACTACTAGTATGATAAAAACTACAACTATTACCACTGCTACTGCTACTAATGTTACTATTGCTACTAGTACGATGACTACTACCACTACCGCTCCTAATACTACAACTACTACTGTTTCTACTACTGCTACTACATCTACTACTACTGCTTCTATTGTTGCTACTACGTCGCTACTACAGCTACTATTGCTACTACTACTACTACTATTACGACTAATGCTACTACTTCTATTACCACTAATGCTACTACAACTACTAATACTACTACCCCGACTACTACTACTACAACAACTACTACTACTAATATTACTACTAGTATTACTACTTCTACTGCTCCTACAGCTACTACTACTAGTACTGGTACTACTACTCCTCCTCCTCCTCCTCCTACCCCTTCTACCACCATAACTACTACTACTGCTGCTGCTACAGCTTCTATCGTTGCGACTGGTACCACTCCTCCTCCTACTACTACTGCTACTATTACTACAACTACAACAACTACTACTACTTCTACTACATCTACTACTGCAATGACTAGTACTTCTTCTACTACTACTACTGCTATTGCACTGCTACTTCTATTACCACTACTACTGCTACTACAACTACTATTACTACTACTGCTACTACCAGTACTACCCCTACTACAACTACCACTACTAGTAGTCCTATTACTACTACTACTTCTACGAAAACTTATCATACTACTACAACTACTACTAAGACTACAACTACAACAACTATTGCTACTACTACTACTACTACTACACCTGTTTTACCTGCTATTGCTACTAATACTTCGACTACTACTACAACTTCTACTACTACTCCAACTAGTACTATTACTATGACTATTGCTGCTATTGTAATATTACTACTTATACCACTACTGCTAGTCCCACTACTATTACTTCTACTACCACTATAAGTACTACTACTAGTACTACCACTGCTGCTGGTGCTGTGGCTAATGTTGCTGCTACTACTATTACTACCACTACTGTGCTACTATTACTGCTACTACTACTGCTACGACTACTGCTGCAATAACTACTATGGCTACGAGTGCTGCGGCAACTTCTCCTACTACTGCAACAACTACTACTACTGCTGATGATGCAGCTGCTGCTAATGCTATTACTGCTACTACTGTTGTTGCTACTACCACTACTATTAGTACTACAGCTACGACTAGTAGCACTGCTACTACTACTACTTCTACTACTGATGCTGTTGCAATAACAACTACAACTACTACTACAGGTGTTCCCACTACTACTGATACTGCTAATACTACTAGTACTACTAATTTGAATACTACTACTGCTGCTGCTGCTACGACCGCTACTTTTCCTCCCACTACTATGGCTACTACTACTTCTGCTACTACTACTATTACCACTACTCCTAATTCGAATACTACTACTGCTGCAAATACGATTACTGCAACAACTACTCCTACTGCTACTACTATTGCTACTACAAAACAATAAACCTAAACCCTAAACCCTACTACAACTACTACTGCTACTGCTACTACTATTATTTCTACTACTACTACAACTACTACTAGTAATCCGAATGCTGCTATAGCTACTAATACTACTACTACTGTTTCAACTACAACCAATTACTACTAGCACTACTACGATAGCTGCTACCACTACTACAACAACTGCTACAGCTGCTACTATTTTTACTACTATTGCTACTACTGCTTCTACTGCAACATCTATTATGACTAACACTACTGATACTACTACTACTCCTACTACTACTACTACTCCTACAACCACGACTACTACTGCTACAATGACTTACTACTACTACTCTGACTACTACTGCTGCTGCTGCTATTCCTAATGCTAGTACTACTGCTACAACAACAACTACTACTACTACTACTACTATTTTCTACTACTACTACTGTTAATGCTATTGCTACAACAACTACTACTAATACTACTACAGTACTACAACAACTACTACTACTCCTACTACTACAGTGCTACAACAACTACTACTAATACTACTACTGCGCTACTACTACTTCCGCTATTACTTTTGCTACTACTACTGCGACTCCTACTACTACAACTGCTGCTGCTACTACTACATATTCTGCTACAACTTGTGTAGCTACTAATGTTCCTGCTACTACTACTACTACTATACTACTACTACTACAGCTGCTGCTGCTAATACTACCGCTCCTACAACTACTACTGCTACTCAAACTACTACTACTACCACTTCTAATACTGCTACTACTACCTTTGCTACAACTACAACTGCAACTAGTACTTCTACTACCACTATAACTACTACTGCTACCTCTACTACTATGACTACTACTACTACAACTAGAGCAACTACTACAACAACTAGTACTACTACTACTGCTGTTATTGTTCCTACTAATACTACTACTACTGCTGCTGCTATTGTTGCAACTACTCCGACAACAACAACAACTGCTAAGAAAACAACTATCGTTACTACGATTATTACTACTACTATTACTACTTCTACTATCACTATTACTACTACTTCTACTGACACTGCTACTACTACTACTACCGGTACTGTTACTACTACTACAACTATTACTACTAGTACTACTAATATTGTTGCTACTACTATAACTTCTACTACTACTATTGCTTCTCATACTACAACTACTACGACTACAATTATTACAACTACCACTACTGCAACAACATCTCCTTCAATAACGACAACTACTGCATCTCCTACTACTACTAGTGCTACTACTAATTCTGCAACTACTACTACAACTACTACTACGGCAACAACTAATACTACTACTACCAGTGCTGCTAAGGGTGCTACTACTACTTCTACTACCACTACTATTGCTACTACTACTACTACTACTACTAGTACCACCACCACCACCACCACCACCACCACTACTACTACTATTACTACTTCTGCTACTACAGTTCTACTTCTATAACTAATTCTACTACAACTACTACTAGTACTAGCACTATGTCTCCTATACCTACAACAACTACTACCACGACTACTTCTCCAACAACTACTGCTACTGCCAGTACTACTACCACTACTACTACTGCTGCTCGCACTACCACAACTACTACAAGAACTGCTACTACTACAATAACAACTACTACTCTACTACTGGTACTACAACTACAACCACAACTACTACTACAGATACAACTGCTACTACTACTACAACAACAACAACAGCTACTACTACTCCAACTACTTTTCACACTACTACAGTTTCTGCTACTACTGCTGCTGCTTCCACTATTACTACTACTATTCCTACTATAGCGACAACTGCTACCACTACTACAACTGCTGCTATGGCAACTACTGTTGCTGCTACTACCACTACTATGACTGCTACTACTACTTCTGCTAATACTATTGCTACTACTACTACTACTACTTCTGCTAATACTACTGCTACTACTACTACTATTACCAATTCTAATGCTACTACTGACTCTACTACTTCTGCGACTACTACCACTCCTACAACTACTGCTACAACAACTACTACTACTACTACTATTGCTACTACTACTGCTACTATTGTTATTGTTACTACTATTATTACTGCTAGTACTACTAATATAACTACTACGGCTGCTGCTACTGCTACTAATATGACTAGTAGTACGACAACTATTGCTGTTACTACTACTACTAGTTCTATTGCTTCTGTGACGACTACTGCTACTACTGTAGCAGCTACTACTATGGCTACTACTACTACTATAGCTAGTACTGTTACTGCTGCTGCCACTACTAGTACTACTCCTACTACTACTAATGTTGCTGCTACTACTAATACGACTACTGCTTCTACAACTACCACTACTAGTACGACAACTACTGCTACTGCTACAGCTACTGCTATTACTATTACTACTGCTACTAATACTATGACTACTGCTATTGCTACTACTATTACTTTTTTCCGCTACTACTACTGCTGTTGTTCTAACTACTGCTACTTCTACTACTACTGCTGCTGCTAATACTGCTATTACTAATGTTGCTACTACGGCTACTACTACTGCTACTACAACTACTACTTCTATTACAACTAATACTACTACTCCTTCTACTACTACGACCATTGCTACTACTACTACTACTTCTCCAACTATTACTTCTAGTGCTATCGTTACTGCTACGACTACTGCTACTACTGCTAGAGCTACTACTATGGCCACTACTAGTACTATTACTACTGCTGCTAGCACTATGACTACAACCATTGCTGCTAATACTACTACTAATATTAGTACTAATACTACTACTACTAATGCTGCCGCTGATCTGACAACTACTGCTACTAGAACTACTATTACACTTCAGCTTCAAGCACTACTACTACTGCTATTGCTACAACTATTACCACTGGTACTAGTACCACTACTACTTCTACTGCTACTACTATTACTACCTCTACTGGTACTACTGGTACTAATGGTACTACTACTACTGCTACACCTACTACTACTAGTACTACCTTTTCTACTGTCGCTACTATGGCTACTAAAACTGGTATGACTTGTTCTACTACCGCTACTACTATTGCTATTACTACTACTACTACTACTTATACTGCTATTACTACTTCTACTGTTGTTGCAACTACTGCTACTACTACTTCTGTTACTACTAATACTACTACTACTAATACTACTACTACTACTACTACTAATACAACTACAACTGCTACTACAATAACTACTGCTCCTACTACTACTACCGCTGCTACTACTACTGATACTAATACTTTTACTGCTGCTGCTGCTACTGCTACTACCACTACTACTACTACTACTATTATCACATCTACTAGTTTTATTACTACTATGGTTATTACTACTACTATGACCGCTACTGCTACTACCACTGCCATGACTGCTAATACCACTACTACTACAACTACAATTGCTACATCTACTCCTATTTCTGCGAGAACAACTGCTGCTACTATTGCAACTACTACTACTGCTACTACTACCGCAACTTATGATACTACTACCACTACTGCCACAACTACTACTACTATTGCTACTACTATTGCTACTACTTGTACTACTAGAACAACTACTGCTATTACCGTTGCCACTACTGCTTTAGCTTCTGCTACGACTACTACTACAGTGAATACAGCTACTATTACTACAACTGCTATTACAACTAGTACTATTATTATTACCACTACTACTGCCACTGCTGCTATTACTGCAACTACTACTACTACTACTACTATAGCTACTACTGCAGCGGCAGCTACTACTTGTACTCCAACAACAAATACTACTACTATTGCTACTATTTCTATTACTTCTACTATCACTACTACCATTACCACTACTGCTACAGTTGTGACTGCTACTATTACTACTATTATTACTACAACCGCTACTACTACTACCACTGTTACTACTACTACCACTACTATTCTTACTTCTACTATTACTACTACAGCTATCACTATTACTACTATTATTGCTACTACTAGTACTATTACTGCCATTACTACTACTACTATTATTACTACTACGATTGCCACTACTACTACTACTACACCGACTGCTTCTACCACTACTACTATTATTTTTGCTACTACAATTACTCCTATTGTTACTACTACTGCTACTTCTACTACTATTACTACTGCTGCTACTACTACTACTAATACTACTACTATAACTTCCCCTACAATAACAACTACTACTACTTCTCCTACTACTACCACTTCTGCTACTACCACTACGGCTACTACTATTTCTACTACTACTACTACAACTACTCCTCTTACTACTACTGCAGCTACTGCTCCTGCTGCAACTACTAATACTACTACTACTACTACTAGTACTACTATTATGACTATTTCTACTAATAGTACTTCTACAACTACCTCGACTGCAACTACTACTATTACTTCTCTTTCAACTACAACAACAACTGCTACTACTGGTACTACTGTTACAACTACCACTCCTACAACTATAACTACTACTGCTACTAGTACTACTGCTACTACAGCTACTACTACTACTACCACAACTACTACTATAACTAGTACTGTTGCTACTACTACTACTACTACTGCTACTACTTTTACTATAGCTACTAGTACCACTGCTGCTGCTACTCCTACTACTACTTCTATAACAAGAACTACTACCTTTGGTACCACGATTACTACTACTATTGCTACTACTACTACTACTACTACTACTACTACTACTACTACTACTACTACTACTACTACTACTACTACTACTACGGCTACTGCTATGACAACTGCTACTGCTACTACTACTGCTAATGCTACGGCATGTACTACTACTTCTATAGCTTCTACAGCTACTACTACTACTACTATTACTACTACTACTACTACAACTCCTCCTCCTCCTCATACTACTACTTCTACTACAACTACCGCTACTACTGCTTCTATTGCTTCTACCGCTGATACTACTACCACTCCTACAGCTACTACCACAACTAGTAGTACTACTTCCACGACAAATACTACAACTACTATCACGACTTCCAATACAACTACTGGTGCTACTACTACTACACTTACAATGGTAGCTGCTATTGTGACTATGGCCACTACGACTTCAGCTTCTGCACTACTATTTCTAGTACCACTACCATTGCAGCTGCAACTATTGCTAAAACTGCTACTACTACTACTATTACTACTACTACTACAACCTCTACTACTGCTACAACAAGTACCATTCTACTCGTCCAACTAATACTACAGCTACAACTACTACTTTTTGTACCACTACTACTACTAGTAAAACTACAACTAGGATAACTATTGCTACTACTTCTACTACTACTTTTGCCTCAACCACTATTGCTACTAATGCTTCTACTACTACTACAACTGCTGCTACTACTAATGCTACAATAGTAATTACAACTACTTCTCATATTACCACTACTTTAGGTACTGCTATTGCTACTTCTATTGGCACTATTTCTACTACTACAACTACTGCTACGACTACTACTACCACTAACTACTACAACTACTACTATTGCAACTACTGCTATTGCTACTACTACTATTACTAATACTGCTACTACGAACTACTACTACTACAACTTCTACTACTGCTACTACTACAACTACTACTACTATTACTACAACTGCTACGGATGCTACTGCTACGGATGCTACTACTACCACTTCTCATACTACTACTAATACTTCTACTACTGCTGCTTCTACTACTACTGCAACTATTAGTACAACTACTGCAACTACTACTCCACCAACTTTTGCTACTATGTCTACTACTTCTTCTATTACTACATCTACTACTATCTTGCTAATACTACTACTACTATTGCTACTACTACCACTGTTACTACTTCTAATACTATTACTACTACTACTACTACTACTTCTTCAGCTACTACAACTATTCCGACAGCTACTATTGCTACTACAGCTACTACTAATACTAATACCAATACTACTGCAACTACTACTACTACTAATACTAACACTTCTACTACTGCTACTACTACAACAACTGTTACTATTGCTACTACTGCTACTACTTCTGCTACTACTTCTGCTACTACTACTAATACTACCACTACTACTACTACTACAACTACAACTACAATTCCAACCACTACTCCAATTACTACTAGCACTACTACTGCTACGATTGCTAATACTACTACTACAATTGCTACTACTACTGCTGCTACTACTACAGCTACTTATGACACAACTACCACCACCACTACTACTATTACTATAGCTGCTACCACTACTGCTACTACCACTATGACTAGAACTACTTCTGCTGCTACTACTGCTACCACAGCTACCGCTACTACTAAAACTACTACCATAGCGAATAATGCAACTATTTCTACAATTGCTACTATGACAAGTACCGTTACTATTACTACTACTACTGCAATCGCCACTATTGCTACACCTACTACTACTACTACTATTACTACTGCTACTACCACTACAATCACTACCACTGTTGCTACTACTTCTACTGCTACAACTATTACTACTACTACTGCTGCTACTACTACAATTACTACAATGGCTACTACTAGTATTAGTAGTACTATTAGTACTACTATCACTACTACTACTATTTATATTAGTACTATTATAGATAGTACTTCTTCTACTACCATTGGCAATATTGCTACTACTACTACTACTACTACAATAACTTCTCGTACAACAAAAACTACTATTACTTCTCCTACTACTATTAGTGATACTACTATTTCTGCTACTACTACGACTACTACTACTACTACTATTACAACCACTATTACTACTACTACTACGATTACTATTACTACTACTACTAGTCCGGTTGCAACTATTGATACTACTACTACTACTATTGCTACTACGTCTACTACCACTGCTCCTGCTGCAACTACTAATACTACAACATCTACTGCTACAACTACTGCCACTACTACTACTACTACGACTACTGCTACTGCTGCTGCTGCTGCTCCTACTACTACTACTACTACTATGACAACGACTACTACAATAATAACAACAACAACTACTACTGCAAATACAACTCCTTCAACAACTAATTCTACTACAACTACTAGTACTACTAGTACTACTCCTAAAACTACAAAAACTACCACTACTACTACTTCTCCTACAACTACTACTGCTACTTCTGCTACTACTACTAATACTACTATGACTACTATGACTACTACTGCAGCTACTACTTCTGCTACTACTACTAGTATTACTACTGCTATTGCTACTACAACAGCTTCTATTACTACCATTACTGCTGCTACTACTACTTCTACTAGTACTATTACTGCTACTACTATTACTACTACTACTAGTACTAGTACTATTACTGCTGCTGCTGCTGCTGCTACTACTACTAGTATTATTACTACTTCTGCTATTGCTGCTATTTCTACTAATGCTACTACTACTACTGTTACTACTACAACTACTACTACTATTACAACAACAATAACAACAACAACAACAACAACTACTACTACTACTTCTTCTTCTACTTCTACCTGTACTATGACTACAACTGTTGCTGCTACTACTGCTACTGCTAATACTCCTATTACTACTACTATTATTATTACAACTATTACTACTACTGCTATTTCCATTACTACTATTACTAGTACAACTACTTTTACTTCTGCTATTACTATTACCGCTGGTACTACTACTACTACTAGTACTATTTCTACTACTACTACTATTACTACTACTGCTACTTCTTCTACTACTATTGCTACTACTGCTTGTACTACTACTACTACTACTATAACTCCTCCTACAATAACAACAACTACTACTTCTCCTACTACAACTACTACATCTCCTACCACTAGTGGTACTAATACTTATGCCACTACTACTATGACAACAACAACAACAACTACTACAACAATAACTACAACTAGTAGTACTCCTACTACTACTACTGCTACTCCAACTACTTCTCATACTACTCCAGCTACTGCTACTACTACTACTAAAGCTACCACTATGATAATTACTGATGACAGTACTACTTCTGCTACTGCTACTTCTACTATTTCTGATACTACTACTGCTGCTTCTACTATTACTGCTACTTCTACTATAACATCAATAATTGTTACTACTACCACTACTACGACTGCGACCGCTACTTCTACTGCTACAACTACCACTACTACCATTACTACCGCTGCTACTATCGTTACTACTACTACTACTTATGCTACTGCTTCTACTACGACCCTTACTAATACTAATGCTACTACTACTACCACTACAACTAGTACACAACTAATACTACTTCTGCTAATACTACTCCTACAACAACTACTACTATGACTAGTACTGCTACTACTGACACTACTGTTACTACTACTACTACTCCGACAACTACTACTACAACTGCTACCACTGCTACTACTATTGCTGCTGCTACTACTGCTGTAACTACTACTACCACGGCTACTACTACTGCTACTACTATTATTGTTACTACTACTACTACTACTAGAACTATTGCTACTGCTACTACCACTGCTTGTACTACTACTACTACAGTTGTTGCTACTACTACTACTAGTACTACTCCAACTACAACTAATGTTGCTGCTGCTCCCATAACTACTACTACTAGTACTACTACTACTGCAACTACTAATACTACTATTGCTTCTACAACTACCAGTACTAGTATGATAAAAACAACCACTATTACTATAGCTACTGCTACTACTATTACTATTGCTACTACTACCACGACTACTACTGCTGCTCCTACTACTACTACTACTACTGCTTCTACTGCTACTACTACGTCTACAACTACTGCTAGTACGGCTACTACTACTACTTCTACTGCTGCTACTACAACTACTACTACTGCTGCTACGGCTACTACTACTGCTACTACTACTTCTATTACCACTAATACTACTACTACTAATACTACTACCCCTACTACGGCTACAACCATTGCTGCTACAGCCATTACTACTACTTCCCCTACTTCTGCTACTTTCGCAATGACTACTGCTGTGGCTACTACTACTTCTACAACAACAACAACTACTACTACTAGTGCTACTACTACTACTACTACTACTCCTCCTCCTCCTCCTCCTCCCCATTCTACCACTACAACTACTGCTACTACTGCTGCTACAGCTTCTATCAATTCGATTGGCACCACTCCTCCTCCTACTACTACTGCAACTATTACTACTACTACAACAACTACTACTACTTCTACTACATCAACTACTACAAGGACTAATACTATTTATACTACTACAACTACTACGACAATAGCCACTATGACTACTGCTTCTGCACTACTACTTCTATTGCCACTACTATCGCAACTACAACTTCATCTACCTATGCAACTACTACTGCTATTACTACTACTGCTACTACCAGTACTACCCCTACTACACCTACCACTACTACTAGTCCTACTACTAGTACTACAACAACTGCAACTTTTCATACAACTACAACTACTGCTATGACTACAACTAGAACAACAATTGCTACTACTACTACCACTGCATCCATTTCACCTGCTATTGCTACTAATAATTCGACTACTACTACAACTGCTACTACTACTCCAATAAGTACTATTACTGCGACTATCGCTGCTATTGTAAGATTACTACTTCTACTACTAGTCCTAGTCCTATTACTATTACTTCTACTACCACTATGACTACTACTACTACTATTACTACTACTACTACTACTACTACTACTACTACTAGTTCTACCTCTACTAGTATTACTACCAATGTTGCTAGTGCTGCTCCTATTGTTGCTGCTACTACTATTACTACCACTACTATGCTACTATTTTTGCTACTACTACTACTATGACTATTGCTGCGATAACTACTACGGCTACGAGTGCTGCTGTGACTATTACTACGGCTACGAGTGCTATTGCAACTTCTACTATTACAACAACTACTACTACTCCTACTGCTACTGCTACTGTTGCAGTTGCTGCTGTTGCTAATACTACTGCTGTTGTTGCTGCTGCTGCTACTACTACTACTAGTACTACTGCTACTCCAACAACCACTATTGCTGCTACTATAAGTACTACTGCAACAACTAGTACCACTGCTACTAATACTGCTACTACTACAACTTTTACTACTGATACTGCTGCAACAACTACTACTACTACTGCTGCTACTGCCACTACTATTGATACTACTACTACTACTACTTTTCCTACCACTACTATTGCTAATGCTACTACTACTACCACTACTACTACAACAACAACAACAACTACTACTACACTACTGCTACTACTACTACTACTACTCGTACTATAACAACTACTACCACTACTCCTAATCCGAATACTACTACTGCTACTAATATGATTACTAGAGCAACTACTTCTACTGCTACTACTATTGCTACTACTATTACTACTACAAAACACTAAACCCTAAACCCTAAACCCTACTACAACTACTATTGCTACTACTACTGCTATTCCTACTACTACTACTACAACTACTACAACTAATCAGTATGCCGCTATAACTACTAATACTACTACAACTGCTACTACAACAACTACTACTAGCAATACTACGATGGCTGCTAGTACTACTGCAATAACTGCTTCTGCTACTACTATTTTTACTACTATTGCTACTACCGCTACTACTACTGCATCTATTATTACTACTACAATTGATACTACTACTACTACTGCTCCTCCTACTACTACTACCCCTACTACTAGTACTACTACTACAACAACAACAACAACAACTACTACTACTTACTACTACAACTACTAATAATATGGCTACAACAACAACAACAACTACAACAACAACAACTACTACTACTACTACCGCTATTATTACTACTACTACTACTACTACTATTACTACTACTACTACTACCACTACTCCTACTACCACACCTATTCCAACAACTACAACAACAACTACTACTAGTACTACTACTACTACTCTTGCCACTACTATTACTACTACTACTATTGCTGCTACTACTACTACTGCTTCTGCTAGTACTACTACTATAATTGCTACTACTAGGACTACCGCTACTACTGCTTCTGTTACTACTGCTACCGCTACTACCGCTACTGCTACTAATGCTACTATGACTATGACTACTGCTACTACTACTGCTTCTGCTACTACTTCTACTACCACTACTATAACTACTATTGCTGCTACTACAAATACCACGACTAATGCTACTTCTGCTACTATTACGACTACCGCTACTACTACCACCTCAACCATTACAGCTACTACTATGACTGCTACAAATGCTACTGCTACTCATACTACTGCTACGACTGCCACAATAATTACTACTAATGATGCTGTAGTTCCTGATGCTACAACTACTGCCTGTACTACTACTATTGCTACTACTACTAGTCCTTCTACTGTTACTATTATATATAGTGATACTCTTGCTGCTGCTATTACTACAACTGCTACCACTACAACTATTACTGTTGTGACAACTACCAGTACGACTACTACTGCTGCTGCTAATACTACTGCAACTACAACAACTAATACTACTAATACTACTGTAACAATAACAAAAATAATAATTACTACTACTAGTACCACTAATACTATGACTACTACTACTTCTACGCCTACCGCTACTGCTACTACAACTATTACTACTACTACTTCCTCTACTACTATGACTTATAGTGCTACAAGCGTTACTACTACTACTACTGGTACTACTCATGGAACTGCTACTACTGCTACTACTTCTACTGGGACTACAATAGTTCCTACTACTTCTACAATTACTAATACTACTACTACTGCTGCTACTGCTATACTACTGCTACTATTGCTGCTACTGCTACTACTACTCCAACTACTGCTGCTGCTACTACTACTAGTACCATTGATACTACTACTGCTACTGCTACTCCAACTTCTACAACTACAGCTCATACTAATACTTCTATGCTTGCTGCTACTACTACTGCATCTACTATTGTTATTGCTACTACTACTACAACTATTATAGCTACTACTACTACCACTGCCCCTACTGCTACTGCTACTACTACTACAACAACTGCTACTGTGACTGCTACCACTACTGCTACTACAGTTACTACTACAACTTCTACTGTTGTTGCTACTACTACTACCACCACCACCACCACCACCACCACTACTACTACTACACCTACTACTTCTATTACTACTACTATTACTACTACTGCTACTATAGTTGTAGTTCTATAACTACTACTACAACAACTACTGGTATTACTACTACATCTCCTACAACTACAATAACTACTGCCACTACTACTTCTAGTGCTAGTAGTACTACTACTACTACTACTATTGCCGCTAGTACTACTACAACTATTACAACAACTACTACTCTACTACTGGTACTACTACTACTATTACAATAACGACTACTACTCTACTGCTAGTAGCACCACTACTACCACAACTACTACTATAGATACAACTACTGCTACTATTACTACTACAACTGCTACTCCTACTCCAACTATTTTTCATACTACTACAGCTAGTGCTACTACTACTGCTTCTACTTCTGTTGCTACTGCTGCTTCTATGACTAATGCCACTACAACTGCTGCTTCCACTATTACTACTACAGCTGCTACTACAGCTATGACTACTGCCACAACTATTACTACTCATACAACTACTACTATTGCTACTACTTGGACTGCGACTGCTGCTACTACTACTACTACAACCGCAACAACTACTACTACTTCTGCTAACACTACTACTACTACTACTACTACTACCAATACTATTGCTGCTACTGACACTACTACTTCTGCTACTACTACTACTTCAACAACTATTGCTACAACAGCCACTACTACTACTATTGTTGCTACCACTACTACTGCTGCTACTACTACTACTCTACTACTACTGCTACTACTGTTAATGTTATAACTGTTATTGTTACTTCTGTTACTACTAGTAGACTACTACTATAACTGCTACGGCTGCTGCTACTGCGACTACTACTACTAGTAGTACTACAACTATTGCTGCTACTAGTACTGCTAGTTCTATTGCTATTGCGATGGCCACTACTACTGCTACAGCAGCTACTACTATGGCTACTACTATTGTTACTACTACTACTACAGCTAGTACTGTTACTGCTACTGCTACTACTACTACTGCTGCTACTAGTATTATTACTGCTACTACTACTACTACTACTGGCTGCTACTAATACTAATACTGCTTCTACACACTACCACTACTAGTATGACACTACTACTACTACTACTCTACTGCTATTGCTATTTACTATTAACTACCATTACTATACTACTGCTACTACTACTGCTACTACAATTACTAATTCTTCTCCAACCACTACTGCTGCTGCTCCAACTACTACTACTTCTACTGCTACTGATGCTGCTGCTACTGCAATTACTACTATTGCTATTGTGGCTACTACTACTTCTATTACAACTAATACTACTACTCCTTCTACTACTGCTACCATTTCTACTACTACTACTTCTTCTCCAGCTATTACTACTAGTGCTATGGCTACTACTGCGACTACTACTACTACTACGGCCACTACTACTGCTACAACAACTACTACTGCTAGTACTACGACTACTACCGTTGCTAATACTACTACTACTACTATTAGCACTAATCCTACTAGTACTAATTCTATTGCAGATCCTACAACTACTGCTACTAGCAATACTACTACAACATGTACTACTAGTATTACTACTACTGCTACTACCGCTGCAACAACTATTACCACTGGAACTAGTGCCACTACTACTGCTACCGCTACTACTATTACTACTTCTACTGGTACTATTGCTACTACTGCTACTGCTGCTTCTACTATTGTTACTATGGCTACTAATACTGCAACGACTGCTTCTACTACCACTACTACTAATACTAAGACTACTACTCCTACTACTACTACCATTGTTGCTACTACTACTGCTACTGTCGCTATTACTACTACTTCCCCCTACTTTTACAACTTCTGCAATTACTACTGCTATGGCTACTACTTCTTCTACAACAACTGCTATCACTACCGCTACCACGACTTCAATTACTGCTACTACTACTACTACTACTACGACTACAATAAGAACAATCACAACAATAACAATAACAACAACAACTACTACTACTACAACTACCACAACTTTTATGACAACTACCATTACTACTACTAATGGTACTACTACAACTACCACTACTACTCCTTCTCCTCCTACTATTGCTGCTATTGGTACTACTGCTGCTTCTACTACCACTACTACTACTATTATTACAACTACAACTACTAATTCCACTTCTACTACCTCTACTACTACAACTACTAGTACTAGTCCTACTACTCCAGCTACTACTGCTACTACGACTACGGCTTCAGCACTACTACTTCTATTACAACTACTACTGCGACTACTACTTCAACTACTACTATTGCTACAATTACTGCAACTGCAACTACCACAACTAACGCTACTACTACTACCACTACTAGCAGTCCTATTGCTACTACTACTACAACTGCTAGTTTTCGTACAATTACTACTACTGCTAAGACTACAACTATGACTACGACTTCTACAACTACTATTGCTGCTGCTGCTACTACTACTACTACCACTACTATTGCTACTGGTACTGCAGCTACTACTACTACAACAACTACTAATATTACTTCTATTGTTACTACTGCTATTGCTACTTCTACAAACGCAACTACTATTGCTACTACTATTACTACTACTACTGTTGCTACTGCTGCTACTGCGACTTCTACTAATCCTACTACTATTACCACAACAACTGCTATGACAGCGACTATTACTACTGCTACTGCAAGTACTACTGCTACGACTACTACTACTACTAATTACTATTGCTACTACTGCTATTGCTACTAATACTACTGCTACTAATTGCTACTACTCCTACTTCTACTACTGCAACTACTAGTTCTACTTCTATTTCCACTATAATTGCTACAGCCCCTACTACGGCTACTATTGCTGCCACTAATGCTACTACTACCACTACTGTTGTTGCTACTATGACTAAGATACTACTGCTGCTACTACTATTGCTACTACAACAACTGCTACTACTACTACTACTATAACTAATGTTACTACCACTGTAACTTCTACTACTACTGGCTACTACTACTACTATGAGCACTACTACTAATTCTACTATTGCTACTGCTTTCGTTTGTACTACAACTACTAAAACTGCAACTACTGCTATTACTACTGCTATTTGTACTACTACTACAACCGCTACTGCAGCAACTACTACTCCTGCTACTACTACCGTTGCTACTACTAATAATAATAATACTTCTGCTACTATTGCTATCGGAACAACTGTTACAATTGCTACTACTTCTGCTACAGCAACTACTACTACTTCTGCTACAGCAACTACTACTAGTTCTATTACTACTATGACTATTACTACTACTACCACTGCCACGACTGCAAATACCACTACAACTACAACTAAATTGCTACCACTACTCCTATTACTGATAGAACAACTATTGCTGCTATTGTGACTAGTACTACTACTACTACTTTCGCAACTTATGATACTACTACCACTACTACCACAACTACTACTACTATTGCTACTACTACAGCTGCTGCCTCTACTACTAGGACAACTGCAGCTATTACCACTACTACTACTACTTTGGCTTCTACTATGACTACTACTATAGTGAATACTACTACTATTGCTACAACTGCTTCTACAACTAGTACTCTTTCTATTACTACTACAACAGCAAATGCTGCTATTGCTATAGCTACTACTACTGCTGCTGCTGGGGCAGCCACTACTTGTACTGCAACAACAAATACTACAACTATTGCAACTATTTCTACTGCTACTACTATCACTACTACGAGTACTACTTCTGCTACAGCTGTGACTGCTACTACTACTACTACTACTACTATTACTATAACCGATACTACTATTAGTCCTACTACTACCACTATCACTGCTACTTCTACTATCACTACTATTATTACTTCTACTATTACTATTACTACTCTTACTATTACAACTATTACTGCTACTATAATTATTATTGCTACTATTACTACTACTACTATTATTACTACTACTATTACTCCTACTACTACCACTACTACTACGACTGCTTCTACCACTACTAATACTATTATTACTACTACTACTACTCCTCCTACTATTACTACTACTGCTACTTCTACTACTTTTACTGCTCTTACTACTACTGCTACAACTACTGCTACTTCCCCTATAATAACAACAACTACTACCTCTCCTACTACTACCACTTCTGCTACTAACACTATTGCTACTGCTATATCGGCTACTAATACTACTATCACAACTACTACAATGATTACTACTATACTACTACCGCCCTTGTTGCAACTACTAATACTGCTGCTACTGCTACTAATATTGTTACTAATAGTACTACTTCTACAACTACTTTGATCGCAGCTACTATTATTACTTCTCCTTCAACTATAACAACAAGTGTTACTACAAGAATAGCTGTTACAACTACCACTCATGCTACTACAACTACTACTCTTGCTACTAGTACTACCGCTACTACACCTACTACTACAGCTACGACTACTGCTAAAACTACTGCTACTATTGCTTCAACAACATGAACTACTACCATTGCTACCAGGATTGCTACTACTATTACTACCACTACTACTACTACTACTACTACTACTACTACTACTACTACTACTACCACTACTACTACTACCACTACTATGGCTACTGCTACTACTACTACTAATACTACTTCTTGTACTACTACTTCTACAGTTTCTACAGCTACTACTAGTACTAGTACTACTACTACTACTACTACTACTACTACTACTACTACTACTACTCCGACTACAACTACTGCTACTACTGCTTCTATCGCTGCCATTACTACCACTCCTACTACTACTACTACTACTACTACTACTACTACTACTACTACTACTACTACTACTACTACTACTACTATTACAAATACAACAACTACTATTATTACTTCCACTATAACTACTACTACAACTGCTAGTGCTACTACTACTGCTACAACGGTAGCTGCTACTGCAAATTCAGCCACTATGACTTTAGCTTCTGCACTACTATTTCTATTTCCACTACTGTTGAGCCGCAACTATTGCTACAACTGCTACTACTACTACTATTACTGCTACTACTACAACTGCTACTACCGCTACAACAACTACCACTACAACTAGTCCTACTAATACTACGGCTACAACTACTACTTTTTGTACTACTACTACCACTGGTAAGACTACAACTAGGACTATTGCTACTACTTCTACTACTACTTCTACTTCAACTACTATTGCTACTAATACTTCTACTACTACTACAACTGCTGCTTCTACGAATGGTACTATAGCTATTACAAATACTTCTCATATTACCACTACTTCAGATACTACTACGGCAACTTCTACTATTACTACTACTACTACCACTTCTACTACTGCTGCTGCTACTACTCCAGGTACTACTACTACTACTACTGCTGCTGTTGCTGCTGCTGCTACTTCTACTACTACTACTACTGCTCCTACTGCGACTGCTATTGCTGGCACTCCCACTACTACTACAACAACTACTGCTGCTACCACTACTACTACTACTCCAACAAATATTATTATTGCTATTATTGCTGCTAATGTACTACAACTACAACTAGTACTAGTCCTACTACTATTACTACAACTACTACTAGTACTATTATTGCTATTACTCATTCGGATGCTATTGCTACAACTATTAGTACTACTACTGCTACAACTACTTCTAGTACTACTACAAAAACTTATTCTACTACTACTACTACTAATACTACTACTACTGCTGCTGCTACTACTACTGCTACTTCTACTACTGGTATTACTACTGCTACTGCTACTACTACTACTGCTGCTACTTTTACTGTTGCTACTACTGCAACTGCTACAACTATTACTACTGCTGCTGCTACGACTGCTACTAGTACTACTGCTACTATTTCTGCTACTACAACTACAACTACTACTACTACTAACTACTACAACAACTACTGTTGCTACTACTACTAATACTGCTACTACATGTACTGCTACTACAACTTCTACTACTGCTGCAACTACTACTACTACTAATGTTGCTACAACTGCTATGGTTGCTGCCACTACCACTTCTCATACTACTACTAATATTTCTACTACTACTGTAACTATTACTACAACTACTGCTACTGCTACTAGTACTATTACTATCGCTACTGCTACTAGTACTACACCAACTACTACTACTATGTCTACAACTTCTTCTATTACTAAATCTACTCCCCCTCCTGCTAATACTACTACTACTACTATTGCTACTTCTACCACTGCTACTACTTCTAATACTATTACTACTACTACTACTATTTTTTCTACTACTACTACTATTCCTACCACTACTATTGCTATTATCGCTACTGTTGCAACTGCTACACCTGCTACTACTACAACTGCTACTACAGCTTCCATTGCTATAACAACAACAACAACTACTACTACTACTAATACTTCTGCTACTGCTACTACTACAACAACTGTTACTATTGCTAGTATTGTTGCTACTGCTACTGCTTCAGCTACTAATACTCCTACTACTACTAATACTATTACTACTAATACTACTACTGTTCCTACTACTACTGCTGCTACTACTACTGCAATTGCCACTATTGCTAGAGCTACTACTACTACTATTACTATTGCTGCTACTGCTACTGCTGTAGCTACTATGATTACTACCACTACAATCACTACCACTGCTGCTACAACTTCTACTGCTATGACTATTACTACAATGGCTACTAATAGTATTAGTACTGCTCTTGCTACTACTGCTACTACTGCTACTACTACTACTACTATTATTACTACCACTATTACTACTACTACTATTTGTATTACTACTATTACTGCTAGTACTTCTTATGCTACCATTGGTATTATTGCTACTACTACTACTGCTACTACTACTATAACAACAACTTCTCGTACAACAACAACTACTACAACTTCACCTACTACTACTACTACTACTACTACTACTACTACTACTACTACTACTACTACTACTACTACTACTACTACTACTACTACTACTATTACTACTACTACTACTACTACTGGTCCTGCTGCAACTACTAATACTACTACTATACTACCACTCTTCCAGCAGCAACTACTAATACTACTACATCTACTATTACAGCTACTGCCACAGCTACTGCTACTACTGCTGCTGCTGCTGCTACAACTACTACTGCTACAACTATTACGACTACGACTACTATAACAATAACCACAACTACTACTACTGCAAATACAACTACTTCTACTACAACTATTAGTACTACTACAATAACATCTACCACTACTACTACTACTACTACTCCTACTACTACCACTATTACTACAGCTACTACTAGTAGTATTAATACTACTATTACTACAACTGCTACTACTACTATTATTACTACTACTATTCAAACTACTACTATATTACAACTATTATAACCACTGCAACTGCTGCACCTACTACTGCTACACATGCTACATCTAGTGCTAATACTGCTACTCCTATTACAACTACTACTATTACAACTATTACAACCACTGCAACTGCTGCACCTACTACTGCTACACATGTTACATCTAGTGCTAATACTGCTACTCCTATTACAACTTCTACTACTACTTTTGTTGCTACTATTACTAGTACGGCCACTACAACTACTGCTACAACTACTACTATGGTTACTACCACTACTACTACTACTACTACTACTACTACTACTACTACTACTACTACTATTACTACTACTATATTATGACTACTACCATTACTATTACAAATACTACTACCCCTAATTCATCTACCACAACTCCTAATATTACTAATAGTGCAACTACAATTACTACTGATACCACAATTAATACTACTACTGTTATTTCTACTACTGCTGCTACTACTACTATATTGCTACTACTAATATGACTATTACTACTACTATTACAATAACAACTACTACTACCACTTCTACTTCTTCATCTAGTAGTACTACTTCCACCACTACTACTAATACTACTGCTACTACTACTACTACTACTCCTGCTACTGCTGCTTCTACTATTACTGCTACTACTACTGCAACGATTGCTACTACGACTACTACTATGGTTAGGAGTGCTGCGGCCACTTCTACTACTACTACAAGTAAGAATGCTACTACTACAACAACTACTAATGCTTCTACTATTACAACTATAATGACTACTACGACTACTACTACTAATACTACCACAACTGTTACTTCTAATACTGCTACTTCCACTATCGCTACTGATACTGCTATTGCTATTACTGCAACTACAACTACTAATACTGCTACTGCTGCTACTACAACTGCTACTGCTATTACTACTACTACTACTACTCCAACTACTATTGTTACTGCTACTACTTCTACTGGTACTACTTTTGCTACAACTATTATAGCAACTACTACTGCTACTACTACTTCTACTAGTAACTACTACTACTCCTACTACTTCTACTACTAACTACCACTACTATTGCTACTACTGCAACTGCTACTACTAATACTACTACTACTACCACTACTACTAACTATTACTACTACTACTACTTCTATGATTGCTGCTACTACTACTTCTTCTTCTTCTTCTTCTTCTACTATTACTACTGCTACTACTGCCACTATTGTTGCTACTACTATAGTACTACTGCAACTATTATTTGTATGGCTGCTATTACTACTACTAATACTACATGTGCTACTACTCCTACTATTACACCCGCTACTACTAGTAGGATTAGTAGTAGAATTAGTAGTAGTAGAAGTAGTAGTATAAGTAACCGCAATTATAGTGGTAGAAATAGTAGTAGTAGCAGTAGTAGTAGCGATAGTAGTAGAAGTTGTAGTAGCAGTAGCTATAGTTATAGTAGTAGTACTAGTAGTGACAGAAGTAGTAGCAGTAGGAGTAGCAGTAGTAGTAGCAGCTGTAATTATAGTAGTAGTAGTAGTAGTAATAGCTATAGCAATAAAACTAGTATTACCATCATTAGTAGTATTAGGATAAGTGCTAGTGGTACTAGTAATCATAATAGTAGTAGCAGTAGTTATCACCGGAGAAGTAGTAGCAGTAATAGTAGCAATACGATAAGTAGAAGTTGTTCAATTAGTAGTAGTAGTCACAGTTATAGGAGTAGCATTTGTTGTAGCAGTAGTAGCAATAGTAGTAAAAGTAGTAGTAGTAGAATTAGTACTATTAGTAGTTGCAATTATAGTAGTTGTAGTAGCAGTAGTAGCGGTAGTAGTAGAAGTCATAGTAGTAGTAGCTTTAGTTGTAGTAGTAGTAGTAATAGTATCAGAAGTAGTAGCAACAACAGTAGAAGTAGTAGTAGTAGTAGTAGCCACAGTACTAGCAGTAGTAGTAGCCATTATAGTAGCTGTAGTAGTTGTAGAAGTAGTAGTTCCTATAGTAGTAGTAGTCAAAAAAGTAGTAGTCGTAGCAATAGCTGGAGCAACAATCGTAGCGATAGTAGTAGTAGTAATAATAGTAGTACTGGTGGTAGTGGTAGCAGCAGTAGTCACAGTAGTCCAAGTAGTAGTAGTAGCGGTAGTATCGGTACTTATAGTCACAACTATTGTAGTAGTAGGAGGGGAAGTAGTTGTTGTAGCCGTAAAAGCATTAGTAGTTGCAGTAGTACTAGTAGTAGCGCTAATAGTAGTAGTCATAGTAGTAGTGATAGTAGTTGTAGTAGTTGTAGAAGTAGTAGTAGCTATTGTAGCAGTTATAGCAGTGGATGCACCTTTTTAGAAAAGTAAAGTTGCTTTCTGTAAAGTATCTTTTGTAAAAGTAGATGCGATCTTATCGCATTATTTTTGTAAAGGTTGATGCGATGCGATCTTATCGCATCTGCTGGTGTAAACTTCCTCTTATAAAAGGAGGACAGCATAATAGAAAGAAACAAGATTGGAGTTCCTAAACGAAGCGTAGAGTTATCTGTGAGTTCTTCCATATCTTTCTCCTTATTCTCTTTACGTTTCGTTCCTCTTTCGCTTTCATGTTTATTTCGGTGTTGTAGTGGTATCAGAGCTAGATTGAAAGATATGGCTCTGGGGTAAAACCTATTGAGGTTAAGGTACGAAAGGCTTAGGGGAGGGTTTGTTTGATCCATTTTTCAATTTACTTTCTTCCACTTCAGTTTTTATTCTACCATATGAGTTGCTAAACCATAATTGTTGGTGTTATACTAACAAGGCAAAGCAAAAGGCTAGATCCTAACTTGGCAGTTAAGGAATGAGGTCGTGAGTAAGCCCAAGGGCACATCTAGATGAGCTACGACTTGTGAAGATACACCCGGTTATTGTCTAGTAGTAACTGTGGTATTATAAATGTCTGAAGTCTGGGAGAAGGCAATACAAGAGTGGTATAGCAAATCCCAAACTTCAAACCTGGAATACCTTGACCTTGTCTAAACCAAAAGTGTTACCCTAGACCAATTGGCCAACAACATTGCTGTCATACATGACCGTATTTGTCTCTTATCCCGAGTTAATTTGAGAAATTTCAAGCAAATCCTTGAGAGGTGTGAGGACCTTGAAAAAGAAGTTTCTGATCTTAGGGAGGCCTTGAAAAATTTAACTTCTGTATTTTTAGAAGACAAACTTTCATCAAGTGAGGGGGTCTACAGTTTGGTCACTCAAATAGTTAGGCAGCCAGGGTTTATAGAAAGAGAGTCCTTAGGAATCCCAGGAGACATAAGTAAGAGATTAGCAGATATCCAAAAGAGCTTAGAAGAAATCAAAGAGAAGCCAAAGGAAGGAAAGGGCACTCTATGGGTATTCAAGGACCCTTTCAAAATCCTCAAGGAAGAAAATTAGAAGCTAGAAGGAAACTAATGGCTGCACGGGCCGTCCAGGAGCAGGCGTCTACATCATCAGTGACTCCACTATTTGAAGATCAAATCAGAGGATATAGAAGGAGTTAGCGCCACCTGCATAATGTGCAGCAAGGGGCCAGGAGAATTGGAAGGCACCTAATTGGGAAGCCACCTTCCCAGCAAATCCTGGAGCAGCAGATTGACCCTCAAGCTCAGTTGCAGCTATCAATAAGGGAACGGGCGTCAATAATTCCTGCCGAAGTCCTGTACCACTCCAGGTGCGATGATGCCCATCATCGGGTCTATATGCATAGATCCGAGGAAGCCATCCTATGCACTGACAACAACCAGCAGGATAGGATGTTCATTCTGGAGGAAAGTTTCGACCAGCTTCAGTGGATTGGGTTTTAATACATCCACCTGGGAGTACTGCAGGTGAGAATCTAGACCCTCCACAGGCAGGAAGAAGGTACATTATCCCTCATATTATTCAAGGATAATAGATGGCTGGGAGACTGATCTATACTAGCTACTATGGAGGTGGACATAACCAGGGGAAGTCAACTTGTGTATGTAATTCCCAATATGATGCTAACAATTGGTGATTTTTTTAGAAACATTCAAGTTTCTAGTTTAACCAGGGGCTATAGGTAGTGGCAGAACAGTGAGGCTAACCTCCTGATTACAAGGGGCCTCATTGGAAGGCTATCCAACACTCCTAATGTTGGGTTTGCCTTTGAGGTCCAAGGAGTTGTTGACTACCTTGTAAGCCATGGCGTAAGGGCTCTTCCAGGAAAAACGTACTCAACAGCAGTGCTCCAGGGACTCAATTGGGTGATAAAGCCAACACAAGCCCCCAGTTCAAGGCAACCTGTGGAAGTAATCAGCTGTGACCTGGTTGACGGAAGTATTGCATTGAGCGTCAGGAATTATGCGGTCACTACAACCCCCAGGACATCCTGCTATAATAGAAGGGATGAGGAAGTACAAAGCGATGAGGAGGAAGTTCGCTCTCAACACATTATAGCTATTTTTCTGGAAGCTGAGACTTCTCCAGCACCAAGAGAAAGTTCCAACCAGTATCAAGGGAATCCCTTGAGGATCCATGCAGAGGATACGCGCCTAGGGGCCTCTGTACCTCGGACCATGGACCCCTCATCGGAGGAATTTGATGACTGGGAGGACACATATTTCAGCAGACTATAGGAGGAAGTTTTTGTACATGTCCGAACCTTTGATTACCCCATAAAGGATGAACCAATCTGGGATTCCTACCCAGACGATGAAGTGCATGAAGATTGCCCTGACAACATTGTTGCAGTAGGGCATGAGGATGATGAACCTCTGGAGGCGCTTGAATATCCGACGCTCAAAAAATCATCGGAAACCTTATATTCAAGTGCTGTAACTTCGCCTTATAGACCCCCCATGGACACATCAATGGTGCCCCCAAGCTATCCTCCGGCATCAACCCCTTCATCATCAAGATAGGAACCAATCTTTAAGGGCTATGGAAAGGGAACTTTCAAGAGGGCGGCGAACAATGAGATGTGGAATCTGCCCTCAGCCTATCAAGGTGGAGGAGCCCTCTTCGTGATCCCAGAACAATTGGGATTATTTGATGATGTATTCTCAAGGTGGGAGTCCATTACAAGGAACCACATATCAAGTATGGGATTTACTGATGTGAGAGATAAGCTTGATTACATAGAAAATTTACTGGGAGAAGTAGGGAAGCTCACGTGGATCCAGTGGAGAATGCAGTACGGGGAACAATATCAGGGGCTGATTTCAATGGGAGAAGGACAAGAAGGGACGCAAAACATTTTATCCTAGATAAGAAGAGTATTTACCCTGGAAGACCCCACGACTGGATCTACTGCCATCCAAGATGAGGCGTATAGAGATCTTGAGTGTCTGTCATGTGACAGTGTCAAGGACATTGTCAAATATATGAACGACTACATGAGACTCGCAGCTAAGACCGGAAGACTCTATACAGGTACGGAATTATCCGAGAAATTTTGGTTAAAAATGCCTGCAGATCTGGGAAGAAAGATAAAGGAAGCGTTTGATCAGAGGTACTCAGGAGTCTAGGTTGGAGTATTGCCCAGGATACTCTTTGCCTATAAGTTCCTGGAAGCAGAATGCAAGGATGCAGCATTCAAGAGGTCCTTGAAAGATCTTTCCTTTTGTAGCCAGATTCCTATACTGGGTTATTACAAAAAGGAGAAGAGGTATGGGTTAAGGAAGTCAACTACATACAGAGGGAAGCCTCACGAAACCCATATTAGAGTGGAAAAGAGGAAGCATCTAGTTAGAAACAGGAAGTGTAAGTGTTTCCTCTGCGGGCACGAAGGGCATTTCGCAAGGGAATGCCCCAAATGACAGAAGGCATATAAAAAGAGTGGCTATATTTGAGCAATTGAGTATTCCTGACGAATATGATGTTTTATCAGTTCAGGAAGGCGAGGCACAAAGTGATGCCATCTTTAGCATCTCTGAAGGGGAAGATGGGGAGCCAATGCAGTCACTCAAGGCGATGACTCAAGAGGAGTTGATCTTTATGCTAGGAGAAATTGAAGGAGGGTACCGACCGCAGGTGAAGTTGCCCGAGGAGCAAATGAACTATCTACATAATTGGCGGCATAACGACTTTGTGCAGCCGCAGC
Organism: Trichopus zeylanicus subsp. travancoricus; assembly: GCA_005019695.1. Lineage (NCBI taxonomy): Eukaryota > Viridiplantae > Streptophyta > Magnoliopsida > Dioscoreales > Dioscoreaceae > Trichopus > Trichopus zeylanicus. The sequence goes on from RXID01014756.1 coordinate 373,222, forward strand.
ATGAAAACTGTTCATGCTATAAAATAAAGTCGTTACAAAGGGCGCGAATTCACTGCGTGGAATGTAAGGTAACAACATGTAATCTATGTGGCCCCTATTATTTCAAAAAATAGGTTCCAGTGGCGCCAGCAGCACTCGCGCCATGTTTCCCACAGCAGCTACTTTAGGAGCAGCAATATTACATCTCATGGTGTGAAGGAGAGATTGTGCGGCTCAAAAGGGAGGTTGAGCACTACAAGGAAAAGCTACGAGATCTTGGATTGGAAAAAGAGCTCCAGTAGGACTAGGAGGAGCTAGAAGCTAATGATCTCAGGAGAGGGATCGGTATCAGGGAAGAAGATGCCAATGTTCTGATGCAGGAAAAAATTCTCAAAGCCTCCACAGCAGGGCAGAAGGAACCGCAACAGCAAGCAGGGCCCAGAATGGTGAAAAATATGTTATATAATATGCAGGTGGAGTTCAAAATTCCTTGAATTCCCAGATTCCAAGCAAGGGCAATACTAGATACCGGTGCGACAACATGCTGCATAGATGAAGCATCCATTCCAAAGGAAGCTGTTGAAAAGAATTGCTTTGTAGTGCACTTCAGCCGGATCAACTCGAGACAAACGGCAGAAAAAAAGCGAAAGCAAGGAAGGATGTACATCGGGGAGTACATCTTTAGGATCCCATACACTTACAGCTTTAGGATGGAACTAGGAGATGGCATCCAAATGATCATTGGATGCAAATTCATAAGAGCAATGCAAGGGGGAGTATGTATAGAAGGTGGTATGGTTACTTTTTATAAAAATATGAATACCATTGATACTACCCCTGTAGCAGCAGTGACGGTAGCCTTGGAGGAACTGGAATTGGAGGAGGATGAGTACATTGACATTAAAGAGTCCGTGTACTATAACCAGGAGAAAAGCAGGGAGTCTTTCCTTCGGATGTTTGAACCTGTGATACAGAGGCTTAAAGGAGCAGGCTACATCGGTGAAGACCCCTTGAGGCACTGGCTGAAGAACCAGGTGGTGTGTCAACTAGACATCAAAAACCATGACTTCACCATCACAGATAAGCCCCTCAAGCATGTTACTCCCTATTTACATGATGCATTCAAAAGACATGTGCGGGCATTGCTTGAGATTGGTGTCATCAAGCCTAGTAAAAGCAGGCATCGGACAACAGCAATAATTGTTAACTCTGGGATGAGCGTTGATCCAAAGATAGGACAGGAAGTGAAAGGGAAGGAAAGAATGGTCTTTAATTACAAGAGGTTGAACGACATTACTAATAAAGACCAATACAGCCTCCCTGGGATAAACACAATACTGAGAAGGGTAAGCACCATCAAGATATTCTCAAAATTTGACTTGAAAAGTGGCTTTCATTAGGTCACGATGCACCCAGATTCAATCGAATGGACTGCCCTTTGGGTGCCGGAAGGATTGTATGAATGGCTAGTTATGCCCTTCGGGTTGAAGAATGCGCCTGCAGTATTTCAAAGAAAAATGGATATATGCGTCCAAGGTATAGAAGAATTTATTGCTATTTATATTGATGATATTTTGGTTTTCTCAGAAAATAAAGAGCAGCACGCAAAGCACTTGGGAGTTATGCTGCAGATCTGTGAGAATAATGGGTTAATTCTTAGGGGCAGTGATCGGGGATTAGAAAGTAAAACTGCAGCCCCACATAATCAAGCGGATTGCCAATTTCCAGGAGCAGGAGCTAACCACTAGAAAAGGACTAAGGTCTTGGCTGGGAGTCCTCAACTATGCCCGAAGTTATATCCCAAATTTGGGGAAATTGCTAGGACCATTATGTGCAAAAACGAGCCCAACGGGCGAAAGACGATGGAATTCTCAGGATTGGAGCCTTGTAAAATAGATAAAAGATCTCGTACAGAAATTGCCTAATTTGGAGGTACCGCCTAAAGAGTGCTACATTATCCTGGAAGCAGACAGCTGCATGGAAGGATGGGGGGGTATCTGCAAATGGAAAACCCAAAAATATGACCCGAGGTCAGCAGAGAAGGTGTGTGCCTATGCAAGTGGCAAGTTTAATCCGCCAAAATCTGCAATCGACGCGGAGATCCATGCTGTCACCAATTCCCTGGAAGCACTAAAAATTTACTACCTTGACAAAGCTGAACTAACCATCCGGACGGATTGTCAAGCAATTATAAGCTTCTTCAACAAATCCTCCAATAACAAACCATCCAGGGTCAGATAGATGACATTCACAGTCTACATAACAAGGATAGGAATTACTGTGCAGTTTAAACACGTCAATGGAGGAGACAACCAACTGGCGGACGCCCTATCCAGGTTAATTAACTGTGTTATTATTTCAGGATGGCCGACGGAAGTGGAATAGGAAAAGCTGAGTCTCGCGGCTATGGCTCTATAAGAAGTCAGCGCAGCACCACACAAGGGAGCTCAGGACCAACTGACAACAATGCTGGCAGCGTTATGCGCTACTCATAGCTCATCAGGCTACTTGGATGCCAACCGCTGCCCCCGGATGTTCATAACTCCATCTGAAGTGACATTCAGCACGTGGAACGGTAGGCCGCACAGGAAGCACTTGGAGCTCTCATCCAGCTTCGAGAGATACATTCCTTAAAAACTAAGGAATGTCTAAAACTGTGAAAGACTGATCATTTCTAGGCACAGTGGTACCCATCCATTAAACAGATAGATGACCAACTTGAGCGTGCCGTAAACGTCACTATTAGCTCAATCCAGCGTACGGACGCTTTTCAGCCAACAACCCTATAGAAGCGTGGTGGAGAGTAGATCGCTTCTTATCTTACCTAATCTGATGCCATAGTGGATACGCCTTTTTAGAAAAGTAAAGTTGCTTTCTGTAAAGTATCTTTTGTAAAAGTAGATGCGATCTTATCGCATTACTTTTTGACTACTACGATTACTACTACTATTACTACCGTTACTACTACCACAACAACAACAACAACAACAACAACTACTACTACTAATACTACAACTCCAGCTAACTACAACAACAACTACTACTATTACTGCCACAACTACTACTACTACCATTGCTACTATTACTACAACTACTACACCAACTATGACTGCGCCTGATACTACTCCTCTTGCTGCTACTGCTACTACTCCTACTTTTACTATGGCTACTACTCCTACCACAACTACCGCTAATACAACAACTGTTGTAGTCGCTAGCACTACTCCTACAACTGCTAATACTACTTCACAATACTACTACTACTACTCCTACTACTACTAACTTATACTTCTACTAATGTTATTACTACTATGACTACCACTACGACAACTTACTACTACAACTACAATTACTATTGCTACTACTCACCCTACTACTATGACAATTACTACTTTTGCTACTTTTCATACTACTGCTACTACTGCTACTACTACTATTCCTACTACTACAACTATTACTTCTACTACTATTACTATTACTACTACCACTACTACTACTACAACAATGACTACTACTACTATGACAACTACCACAACTACTTGCTACTACTACTACCACTACTGCTGCTACTACTACTACCACTACCATTACTATCATTGCTACTACTACACTTACTACTACTAGAACTACTATCACCGCTACTGTTGTCACTACTGCTACTCCAATTGCAACTATTGCCACTACAATTACTGCTACTACACTCACTCCTTCTACTACTACTTCAACAATTTCTCCTTCTACTACCACTTCACCTAATACTACTACTATTACAACTGCTATTACCTTTGTTACTACCGCTACCACTACTACTACTCCTCCTACTGCTACAACTATTGCTACTGCTGCTACAACAACTACTGCTGCTACTACTACTATTGCTACTGCTACTACTTCTACTGCTACTGCTACTAATGCTACGACTGCTACTACTACTACTACTCCTCCTTCTGCTACTACAACTACTACAACTACTACTGCTACTACTACTATTACAACTACTAATACTACTACTACTACCCCTACTACAACCACTACAACTGTTATTCCTACTACTACAGATAATACTACTACTACTACTACTACTACTACTACGACTATTGCTAATGGTGTTACTGCTACTGCTATTGCTACTACAACTAATAATACTTCTACTATTACTACTACACTACTATTTCTATTACTACTACTACTACTACTACTCTCACTCCTACCACTACTACTGCTACTACAACTCCTACTGCCACAACTACTCGTAATACTACTACTGCTACAATTACTACTGCTACTACTACTACAACAACTTCTACAACTATAATTACCACTACTACTGCTATAGCTATTACTACGGCTAAAACTACTACTGTTGCTACTACTTCTACACCTAGTACTATTGCTGCTGCAACTGCTGCTAATGTTACTGCAATTGCACCTATTGCTCCTATTGCTTCGACAAAACAACTACCGCAACTACTACTACTACAACTTCTATTGCGACTACAACTACTGCTTCTAGTGCTGCTACCACTTTTGCTACTACAACTACAACTACTACTGCTCCTACTACTACTACAACAATAACAACAACAATAACAACAACAACTACTACTACAACTACTACGACGACTATTGCTAATACTACTATTGCTGCTAATAATACTTCTACTACTACTACTACTACACTACTATTTCTATTACTACTATGACTACTACTACTACTCTCACTCCTACTACTACTACTACTTCAACTCCTACTGTGACTACTGCTCGTAATACCACTACTACTGCAGATAATTACTACTACTGCTACTACTACTACAACAATAACTACTACAATTACCACTACAGCTGCTATAGCTACTGCTACATCTAAAACTACTACTGCTACAACTACTTCTATAGCTAGTACTACTGCTATTGCAACTACTGCTAATGTTACTGCTATTACTCATATTGCTTCTACAAAAATAACTGCTACAACTATTGCTACTGCAACTTCTATTTCGATTACTACTACCACTTCGAGTGCTGCTACTACTTTTGCTACTACTACTGCAACGACTACAGCTCCTACTACTACTACTATTACTACAACAACAACAACAATGACATGTACTATTACTACTACTAATACAACTACTACTGCCACCGCTAGAACTACTACTACTACTACTACTTCTACCACTACGGCTACAACAACTACTACCACTGCTCTTATTACTATAATAGTTGCAACGACTACTACTACAACAACTACGACTACTGCTGCATCAATTGCTTGTGCTACTACAAATCACACTACTGCTACGAGGGTGACTGCTAATACTATAACTACTGCTACTACTACCACCGCTACTGCTACTTCTTCTATTACTACAAATATTACTATGACTACTACTTTTATTGCTGCTCATACTGTTACTACAACTGCTACAACGCCGGCTACTACTACTACTGCAACTACTACTACTACTACTTCTACTACTGCTACTACTTCAGAAACAACAACTACTACTATAACCACTATTTCTACTATTGGAACAACTACTATTGCTACTAGTACTATTACTGAACTACTACTCCTGCTACTACTACAACTCCTACTATAGCTACTGTTCCTAACACTCCTACTCCTTCTTAGTCTTCTACTACTACTACTCCTGCTACTACTACATTTAGTACTTCTAATTCTACTTCTACTTCTACTGCTACTACTACTCCTCCTGCTGCTGCTGTTGCAGCTGCTCCAAGTGCTACTTCTACTAGAACTACTACTCCTACAACAACAACAACAACTACTACTACTAGTACTACTACAACTAGTACTACTACTATAACTACTACTACTACTGCTACTATTGCTACTATGACTACTACTACCAGAACTGTTACTAGTACTGCTACTACTAATACTGCTTCTACTACTACTACAACTACTACTTCTGCTACTGCTAGACCTACTACTACTACAACTGCTACTACTGCTACTACTACTACTACTAATGCTGCTGCTACTCCTAGTGTTGTAGCTACCAATTCTACTGCTCTAGTACTGCAGTGACTACTACTACTGCTAATACTAATACTATTGCTGCCACTATTACGACTACTACTACTACTTCTTTTTGTGGTACTATTGCTGCTCTATGACAACTACGACTCCTACTACAGTACTACTATTGCAACTAGTACTACTACTACTACTACTACAACAATAACAACAACTACTGTTACTGCTACTATTGCCGCTATTGCTAATACTACCATTGGTACTACTACTGCTGTTGTTGCTGCTATTACTACTACTGCTACTACTACAACTATTGCTAATGCTACAATTACTTTTACTATAACTACTACTACAACTACTGCTACTACTGCTACTGCTACAGCTACTACCATTACTAATGCTATTGTAACTATAACTATTGCTACTACTACTACTACTTCAATTGCTACTACTTATACCACTACTACGAGTACTGCTACTACTACTACCACTGCTACTGTCGCTACAACGGCTGCATCTACTACTACTAGTACTAGTACAACAACTACTACTACTACAACTGCCATAATTCATACAACTCTTATTACTACTACTACTACCACTACTACTACTAATGTTGTTGCCGTTGCTACCGCTGCAAATACTATTTCTACTACTACTACTTCTACTAATACTCCTACTACTACTACTGCTATTACTACAACAACAACAACTACTACTACTTTTGTTCATACTACTACTGCTACTACTACTAGTACTACTACTACTGCTACACTACTGCTATTGCTGCTGCTATTGTTGCTGCTGTTACTAACACTACCACTGCTACTACTACTAATACCATTACAACTATTTCTACTATGGTTACTACTACTACTACAACTACTACTATTAGTACTGGTACTGCTCCAGCAACAACTACTAGCTACAACTGCAGCTACAGTTACTACTACTACTACTGCTACAACTACTGCTACTACGACTATGACTTCCAGCTGCTGCTTCTACTACTATGACTTCTTCTACTACTGCAACTACTACTGCTACTACTGCTGCTACTACTACTGCTGTTGCTACTACTACTCCTACTATAACTACTAGTAGTAGTACTACTTCTTATACTTCTGTTAATACTACTATTGCTACTAATTCTATTGTAACGATAAATATTGCTACTACTACTACTACTTTAACTGCTACTATTTCTACCACTACTACGAGTACTGCTACTACTACTACCACTGCTACTGCAGCTATTTCTACTGCCACTACAACGGTTGCATCTACTACTACTTCTACTAGCACAACAACAACTATTACTACTACAACTGCCACAATTCATACAACTCTTATTACTACTACAACTACTACTACTACGACTACTACTAGTACTAATATTGTCGCCGTTGCTACCGCTGCAACTACTATTTCTACTACTACTACTTCTACTAATACTCCTACTACTACTGCTGCTATTACTACAACAACTACTACTACTACTACTTCTGTTCGTACTACTGCTACTACCACTACTAGTACTACTACTACTACTATACTACTGCTATTTTTGCTGCTGTTACTAATGCTACCACTGCTACTACTGCTAATACTGTTACAACTATTTCTACTATGGTTACTACTACTACTACAACTACTACTATTAGTACTGGTACTACTCCGGCAACAACTACTAGCTACAACTGCAGTTACTGTTACTACTACCACTACTCCTGCTACAACTACTACTACTATGACTATGACTACTGCTACTACTACTAGTTCTATTTCTAGTACTTTTACTACTACTACGCGAACATCTACTACAACTACCACTGCTACTACAGCTATTGCTACAGCTGCTAGAATAGCTACTGCTACTTCTACCACTAGTGCAACAACAACTACCATAATTCATACTACCATTATTACTACTACTACTACTCCTACATCTGCTGCTACAACTACAACTACAACTACGACTACTACAACTACTACTAGCAATGTTGTTGTTGCTGATATTGCTGCAACTACGACTTCTACTACTACTATTGCTAATATTACTGCTACTACTACTACTTTACCTACAACTAAAACAACTACTACTACTTCGCCTCCTACTATAGCTGCTAAAACTACTATTACAATATGTACTTCTATTGTGACGACTACTACAGCTACGACTACTGTTACTACTGCTACTACGGCTACTAGTGCTATAGCTGCTACCACTGCTACTACTAGTAATGCTATTGTTGCAGCTACAACCACTGTAATTGCTACTCCTCCTGCTACTACCTCCACTACTATTGAAACTACTGCCACAACTACTACTAATACTACTACTACTAGTGCTACTACTACCACTAGTACTACTAGTACTACTCCTACAACTGCTACTGCTACTGCTACTACTACTATGACTACAAATGTTCTTGCTCCGACTACTACTACTAGTACAACTGCTACTACTGCTGCTACTGCTACTAGTACAACTACGATTACTCCTACTGCTACTATAACTACTGTTACTGCTATTACTAGTACTATTTGCTAAAACTACTACTGCTATTGCTAATCCTGCTTCTACAACTACTACTCATACTACTACAGCTACTACAACTATAACTGTTACTACTATGGCAACTGCTACCAATACTGCTACTACTACTATTACTACTACAACTACTATTACTGCTGTTACAACTACTACTACAGTGGCTACTACTATAGCTAACATTACAACTCTTGCTATGACTACTACTAGAAATTTTACGACAACTGCCTCAACTACTACTTTTGCTCCTACTACTACCACTTATGCAACTACTATTGTTACTAATACTACAACTAATTCTGCTACAACTTCTGCAACTACAAATGCTTGTACTACTACTACTATGATGACTATTCCTACTACAATTACTAATACTACTGCTAATAATCCTACTATTACTGCTACTACTGTTACTACTAATACTTCTACAACTGTTGCTACAGTTCTTGCTACTACTACTACTGCTACTGCTACTGCTACTGCTACTACTGCTAATGCTACTACTACTAATGCTACTACTACTTCTACTATAATTACTACTAATAGTACTATTACTATTGCTACTACTACAACTACGGCAACTGCTAGTACTACTACTACTACTACTACAATTTCGACAACTGCTAGTACTGCTACTACTTCTACAAATACTACTACTACTACAAATACTACTATTACTACAGTTGCTACTATTGATGCTACTACTACTACTCCTACAACTTCACCCACTCCTAATGCTACTGCAACTACTACTTCTACTACTACTATTCCTTCTATTGCCACTACTCCTTCTGCTACTATTAATATTACTAAAATAACTACTACTACTGCTACTGCTGCTTCAACTACTGCTACTACTACATCTACTTCTGCAACTAGAACCACCACCACTACTACTACTATGAGAGCTGCTATAGCTACGACTTCTACAACTGCTACTAGAACTACTACTCTTACTACAACAACTACAACTGCTATAACTGCATCTTCTACTACTAATACTACTACTACTTCTGCTACTACTGCTATTATTACAACTACCACCGCTATTGCTACTACGGCTACTGCTACTACTATTACTGCTACTTCAGCTACTACTGCTACTACTACTACGACTACTATAACTACATGTACTGATACAGCTATTTATGCTACTTCTACTACGACTACTGCTGCTACTGCAACTACTAGAGCAACTACTACTAATCCTACTACTACTGCTGTTATTATTATTGCTACTACTACTACTACAGGTACATTTTCTACTACTACTACTACTGCTGCTACTGCTGCTAATACTAGCACTATTGCGGCTACAAATATTACTACTGCTGCTACTACTAAAACTACTATTACTATTATTGTTGTTGCTACTACAACTACTATTGTGACTACAATTTCTCCTACTATTACTACCACCACCACCAATACCACTACAACTTCTGCTACTATTATGACTGCAACTACAACTGCTAGTACTGCTATTACTTCCACTACTACTACTACTACTAATACTACTCCTGCTATTACCATTAGCAATACTACTGCTGCAATAGCTACTGCTATAGCTACTACCACTACTACTACTTCTCATACTTTAACTACTACTACAATGACTATAACTACTACTACAACTACTTCTCATTCTCCTACTACTTCTGCCACTACTACAGTTACTTCCACTACAACTATTTCTACTTCTACTACTACTGCTGCTAGTACTTTACAGCCACAGCTGCTACTACTACTTCTCCTACTACTACTATTATTATTACTAATCCTTCTATTACTATTTCTACAACTTCTACTACTACTGCTGCTGCTACTACAACTGCTACTACTACTACCACTATTGCAACTACGGCTACTACTACTACATCTACTACTACTGCTATTTCTGCTACTACTACTACCATTACAACTACTATTACTATTACTACTACTACTACTGCTGTTGTTGCAACCTCTACTAATTATGCTTCTATTACTGCTATTACTAATACCATTACTACTGCCACTACTATTATTAATACTACAACTACTACTACACCTATTTCAGCTACAGCTACCACCACAACTACTACTACTACCACTACTGCACTACTACTGCTACTACTACTACTACTACCACTATTGCTACTACTGCTACTACAACAACTACTACTACTTTTACAACAAATACTGCTACCGCTACTGCTCTTGCTAGTACTACTAATAATATGATCTCTACAACTTCTCGTAGCACTACTACTGCTACTGGTACTACTATTGCTACCACTTCTATCACTGCTACTACTACTAAGACTACCTCTACTGATGCTACTACTACTCCTACTACTACAACTACTACTACTATTGATGCTACCACTACTGCGATTACTACTACATCTCATACTACCACTACTACAACTAGTTATATTGCTACTACTACTACTGCTACTACTATTACGGCTACTACTACTGCTACTACTCCCACTACTCCAGCTACTACTACTCCTACGGCTTCCACTATTACTAAAACTGCTACTACTACTACTACTACAACTGTTAATACTATGACTACTACTGCTGCTACTACTACTACTTATACTACTACTTCTACTACAACTGCTACTGCTACTACTACTACTGCTGCTGCTGCTACTACCAGTACAACTACTACTAGTTGTGCTATTAATGCTACTACTGCTACTTCTGCTACTTTTACTAACTTTGCCACTACTACACTTCTGCTACAACTATTGCTACTACTACTACTACTACTACAACTTCTACTACTACTACTACTGCTGCTGCTGCTGCTACTACTACTACTAGTACAACTACTACTAGTTCTACTATTAGTGCTACTACAGCTACCACTATTGCTGATACTGCTTCTACTACAACTTCTACAATAGCTTTGATTGTTACTATTAGGACTTCCATTACTACTGTTAATACTACTACTACTACGACTACTACTACTATTACTGGCAGAACTCCGGCAAGCACTACTACTGCTACTACAACTACTATAGCTCCAACTACTACTACAACAACAACAACTACTACTACTGCTGCTGTTGCTGCTACAACTACTACAACAGCTAATATTACTGCTGCTACAACTACTTCTATTGCTATTTTTATGATGACTACTTCTCCTACCACTTCTGCTCCAACTACAGTCACTTCTACTACTACTGCTGCTACTACTATGACAACTAATTCTCTCACTACTTCTGCAACTACTACTGTTTCTACTACTACTACTACTACTACTATTGCTGCTGTTGCTACTACTCATGCCGATTCTACTGCTATTACTACTACTACTTCTTCTGTGGGTACTACTGCTGTTGCTACTACTATTACTGCTATTGCTACTACTACCGCTACCATAACTACTACTCCTACTACAATTTCTGCTTCTGCTACTATGGCCACGATTGCTACTACTACTCTGACTACTGCTACTATTACTATACCTATTGCTACTACGACCGCTACTACTACTATAGCTACTGCTACTACGACTAATACTGCTACTACCGCTACTGATGCTACTTCTAGTAGTACTATGACTTCGACTACTGCTGCTGCTGCTCCTACTACTACTAACGCTGCTAATATGACTTCCGCACTACTGTTACTACTGTTATAATTGCTACTACTACTACAGCTACTCTTACTACTACTACTGCTACAACTGCTACTATTGCTACTACTACTGATACTATTGTTGTTGCTACTGGTACATCAGTTACTACTGCTATTTCTACAACCACTACTACTACTACAACTGTAACTTCGGCTACTGCTGCGAATGATACTACTACTGCTGCTACTGCTACTAGTACTACTACTTCTACTGCTACCACTACTACTGCTACTGCTACTACTACTACTACAACTGCTATTACTACTACTGCTGCTAGTACTACTACAACTATTTCTCCTACTACAATCGCTACTACTACTACTACTACTATATGCACAACTACTAATACTACTACTACTACTCCTGCTACTTCTGCTACTGTTGCTATTACTAACACTACTACTATGATAGCTACTTTTGCAACTACTACCACTAGTACTACTATGACCACTACTACTGCTACTACTACTACTTCTGCTGCTACTATTGCTATAACTATTGCTAGAAAAGCTACTGCTACGACTACTACTACAACTACTACTACAACAATGACTACTACTGCTACTACTGCTACTACTACCACCGCTACTACTGATACTACAACTACTAACCTTAATACAATGACTACTACTACAACTACTCCTACTAAGATGTCTACTACTACGACTACTACTACCACTATTACTACAACTACTACTTCTACTACTACTGCCGCTACTGCCACTACTATTACTACCACTGCTACGTTTGCTACTACTATCACTACTACTTCTGCTACAATAACAGCAACTACTACTATTGCTGCATTTAATACTACCACTACTTCTACTACTGTTGCTACTACAAATACTATTATTACTACTACTCGTACCACCGCTACTATTGCTACTACTACTCCTATTAATACCACTGCAACGACTACTACAACTACTGCCACTGATACTTCTACTTCTACTACTACTACTACCACTACTACTAATACTAATACTTCTAATACAATAGCTACTGCTGCTACTACTGTGACAACTATTATTATTGCTACTACTACTGCTAATACAATTACAACAACTACTACTAATGTTGCTACTACTACTACTATTACCAGCACCACAACTACTGCTACTACTACGACTGTGATAGCTACTTCTGCTACTATTACCACCACTACTAGTACAACTTCTGCCACTCGAACTACTACTGCTATTGCTGCTCCTGCTACTACTACTAGTACTACTACAACTACTGCTGCTACTACTAGTATTGCTACAACTACGACTGCTACTACTAATACTACTTTTACTATTACTACTACAACTACTACTAATACTACTTTTACTATTACTACTACAACTACTACTAGTACTACTGCTGCTATTGCTACTAATGCTATTGCTACTATAATGAATATTACCACTACTACTTCTTATACTACTACTACAACTAATGCTACTACTATTACTACTACTATAGATACAACTGCTACTATTTTTACTTCTACTCCTACTTCTACTACTACTACAGCTACTACTGCTATTGCTGCTGCTACTACTTCTACTACTGCTACTGCTACTACGACTAGTGCTACTATTACTACTTCTACTACTATTGCGGCTGTTACTACTTTAGCTACAGTTGCTACTGAGGCTTCAACTATTATTATGACTAATTGTACCACTTCTTCTACAGCTACTGCTACTTCTACTACTACTACTACTACGATAATTTTTACTACCAAGGCTACCACTAATTCTGCTACTACAGTCGTCACAATAACAACAACTACTACTACTACTTCTTCTAGGACTGCTACAGCTTCTACTACCACTACTACTACAAATACAGCCACTACTACTTCTACTAATATAGCTGCAGCTACTACTGCTACAACTAATTCTACTACTACTACAGCTGCTACTGCAACTACTGCTACTACCACTACTACTACTACTATTGCTACTACTACTGCTGCTATAGCTACTACTACTACTTCTCATACTACCACTAGTTCTACTACTACTACTGCTACTACTACTATTATGACTATTGCTACTTCCACTAATCCTGCTGCGACTACTTCCACGACATACATTACCACTGCTACAACTACTACTGCTTCTATTATGCAAGCTTCTACTACTACTGCTGCTACTACTAAAACTACTACAACTCCTCCTACTACTACTACTCCTCCAGCTACTACTAATACTTCCACTCCTATACTACTACTACTTCTACCACTACTACTACTAAAACTACTGGTACTACTACTACTACTACTACTATTATTACTACTACTACTACTACATCTCCTACTACTACTACTGCTGCTGTTGCTACTACTGCAGCAACACTGCTGCAACTTCTACTACAACTACAACTACTACCACTGCTACTTCTACTACTACTACTTCTGCTACTACCACTGCAGCTGTGGATTTAACTTCAACAACTATGACAACAACAACTACTGCTGCTACTACTACTGCTATAGCTGCTACCGCTAATACTCGTATTACTAGTACTGCTACTTCTGGTACTATTGCTACTTTGTCTTCTACTATTATTACAACTACTTCTACTATGGCGTCTACTTCTAGTGCTACTTCTACTACTGTTACTACTACTGCTACTACTAATACTACTACTACAACTACTACGATAATAACAACAACTACTACTGCTTCACCTACAATAACAACTACTACAACTTCTCCTAGTATGGCTACTACTGTTGGTACTACTATTGTTACAATTGCTATTACTGCTACTACTACTAAGAATACAACAACGACTTCTACTACTACTACTGCTACTACTACTAATTCTACTACTACTACTGCTACTACTGCTACTTCTGCTACTACTACTGGTACTACTACAATGACTTCTATTATTGTTGCCGCTACATCTAATGCGACTACTACTACTATTATGGTTGCCAATGCTACTACTGCCTCTACTACAATTACCGCTACAACTACTACTTGTAAACTAGCACCATTGCTGCTGCTGCTACTTCTTTTACTCCTACTAATACAACTGCTGTTCCTACTACTACTGCTACTACTATTATTACTATGACCACTACTATGACTACTACTACGTCTACGACTACTACTACTACTATTACTACTGTTGCTGCTACTACAACTACAACTCCTACTACTACTACAACAACTACTACGGCTACTACTGGTACTTCTACTGCTACTACTACTACTCTATTGCTACTACTACTCCAACCACTACTTCTACTACGACTACTATTACTAATACTACTGCTACTACAGCTACTACTACTACTACTACTGCGACTACTACTACTACTACAACTATGACTATTACCATTACTACTACTCCTCCTACTACTATTCCTACTCCTACTACTACTACTACTACTACAACTACGTGAACTACTACTGCTGCTGCTGCTACAACTACTACTGCCACTAATACAACTACTACAACAACTACAACCACTACTACTACTACAGCTGCTGCTACTCCTACTACTGCCGCAACCACTGCTACTTCTGCTATTACTATTACTTCTCCTTCTAATAGTACTACTACTACTACAGATACTACACAACTACTACAACTGCTTCGTCTTCGACTACTACTACTACTACTACTACTACTACTACTACTTGTCCTCTACTGCTATTACTACTACTTCTACTACTACCACTACAACTACTACCTATTTTTCTGCTAGAACTATGATTACTACTACTACTGCTACTCATTTTGTTGCTGCTACTACTGCTGCAACTATGACTACTCTACTACTACTGCTACCACTACTATTACAACAACTACTACTACTACTACTGCTGTCACAAATGCTGCTCCTACTACTATTGATGCTCCTACTACTACTATTACTGCTACTTCTTAAACTACAACTACTACAACAACAACAACAACTCGTATTGCTACTACGACTACTGATGTTGCTATTGCTATTGATTCTACAACAACAACTACTACTACTGCTACTGCAACTACTACCGCTACTACAATTGCTAGCACTTCTGCTACAACAACAATTACTGCTACTACAATTGCTAGCACTTCTGCTACAACAACAATTACTGCTATTACCACTGCTACTACTACTGTTGCCACAACTAGTACTACTACTACTACTACTGTGGATGTTGCTACTTTTACTTTTGCTACTTCTACTACTGCTACAGCTACCACTACACGTACGGCCACTACTATTACTACTACTATTACTTCTATGACTGTAGCTACTACTACCTAACTACAACAATAGCAATTACTACTACTACTACAAGTACTGCTGGTACTGTCCTACTACTACTACTATTAATCCTACTAGTACTGACACTACTATTGCTACTACTACTGCTAATACTGCTAAAACTAATACTACTACTACTACTACTAATGGTACTACTTATGCTACTACCATAGCTACACCTACTGCTATTGCTACTACTACCGATATGGTTACAACAACTACTACTCCTCCTCCTATTGCTGTTGCTACTCCAACTTCTACAACTACTGCTCATACTAGTACTGTTGCTACTACTAAAACTGCTACAACAATGGCAGTCGCTACTATTATTTCTACTACTAATGCGATGACTGCTACTACTACTACTATTACTACGACAACTACTTGTACTACTGCTGCAACTACTCCTACTACAGATATTATCACTACTGCTGCTACTACTGCTACTTCTACTTTTACTGCAACTACTTAAGTTACTACTTCTGCTCCTACTACTACCACTTTTGCTACTACTATTGCTGCTACTACTACTACTCATTCTGCAACTACTTCTGCAATGACTAATGCTACTACGACAACTTGTACTTATACTACTAATACTACTACTACTACTATAACTACTATTAGTACTATAACTACTAATTCTAAAACTACTACTATTGCGACTAATACTTCTACTACTACAACAGCTCCTACTGCTACTAAAACTAGTACTACTTCTACTACTACTTCTACTGCTACTACTACTACTACTACTCCTTCTGCTGCTGCTACTACTGCAACTACTACGATTGCTACAACTACTACTGCTATTGCGACTACTACTCCCACTACAACTAGTACTTCTACAACTACTGCGACTGCAACTGCTACTACTAGAACTACTACTATGACTGCTACTACTACTACTGTTGCTGCTACTTCTACTACTTCAACTACTGCTATGACTACTACTGCTGCTACAACTTCTACTACCATAGTTACTATAACAACTATTACTCCTACTACTACAACTAATACTACTACTGCTACTACTGCCATAGCGACTACTTCTGTTACTACTATGACATCAGCTACTACTACTACTACTCCTATAGCTACTACAACTACTACTGGTAATACTGCTTTTTCTACTACTGCTACTCCGACTACTGCTACCGCTACTACTGCTACTACTACACCAGCCACGACTATTGGTGATACTACTACAACTTCTACTACTTCTGATACTACTCCTGTGGCTACTATTGCTATGGTTAGTACTACTGCTACTACTACTATAGCTACTACTACTACTGCTACTGCTAATACGGCTATAACTACTACTGATACTGCTATAACTACTATTATAGCAACTGCTGCTTCTGCAACTAATGCTACTACTACTGCTACTACTACTACTACTTCTACTACTGTTACTGCTACTTCTACGGCTGCTACAACTGGTACGACTACTACTTTTATAGCTTCTACTCCTACAACTGCTACTACTACTACTACTGCAACTTCAGGTAGTGCTACTACTCCTGCAACCACTACTATTGCTACTCCCACTACTACTAATAGTACTACTACTACTACCCCTCCTCCCCCTCCTCCTACAACAACTACTACTACAACTGCTACTAATACTACTACTACTACTAATAGTACTACTATTACTGCTACTACGGCTACTGCTACTACTATTACTGCTACTACTGCTACTGCTACTACTATTACTGCTGCTACTTACTACTACCGCTAGTACTACTGCTACTACTACTGCTACTACTACTACTCTGACTACTACTTCTACTACAGCTACTAGTACTACCACTACTACTGCTATAGCTACTACTACTACTACTACTAGTATTATTACTATTGCTACTACAGCGACTACTATTCATATGATCACTACTACTACTACTACGATTACTATTACAACTACAGCTACTACTTACGACTGCTACTACAGCCACTGTCACAACTACATCTACTGCTACTAATGTAGCTACTAGTATTGCTTCCCCAACTACTGTTGCTACTACTACTACTATGGGTACTGCTACTACTACTGCAACTACTACTACTGCTGTTGCTACTGCTACAACCACTAAAACCACTACTACCACTACTCTCACTCCTACTCCAATTAGAACTATTGCTACTATTACAATTGCTGCTACTACAAATACTACTACTACTACTTCCGCTACTGCTACTACACCTACGGTGACTGCTTTAGCTACTATTCCTATTATTGCTACTACTACTCCTCCTACCAGTACTATTACTACTACTACTACTACTGCTACTACTACTCCTACTACTATAACTATTGCTACTACGCCAACTACTACTATTACTACTACTATTGCTACTTCAACTACTACTAATACTACTAATAATACAACTACTACTACAACTACTACAACTACTGCTGGTGCAACTACAACTACTACCACTATTACCATAACTACTACTACTCTCACTCTTAATACCACCACAACTACTAATACTACTCCTACTACTACTACTACTCCTCATAATACTGCTACTACTACTGCTCTACTATTACTACTACTGCTACGATGACTATTGCTATTTGTTCTACTTCAACTACTGTGACTACTACTACTACTATAACAACAACAACAACTACTACTACTACTATTGCTACTCCTACAACTGCTACATCTACTACTACTAAAACAACAACTACTGCTACTACTACTACTATTGCTACTCCTACTACTGCTACATCTACTACTACTGCTACTGTTGCTACTACAACTACTACTCCTTCTATTGCTGCTACTATTATTGCTCCTACTACTTCTAATACCATAATAACTATTGCTACTACTGCTGCTACAACTACTGCCACTCCTACAACTGCTATAGTTATGACTACTACCATAACTACTTCAGCTATAGTTTCTACCACTACTATTGCTACTACTGCAACTAATACTTATGCTACTACTACAATTGCTATCGCTACCGTTATTGCTAGTACTATAACTTCTACCACAACTGCTTGTAGTACTACCACTACTACTACTAGAACTGTAACGACTGATGCTGCTATTACTAATATTGCAACTACTACTACTTCTACTTATGCTAATTCTACTACTACTACTACTACTACTACTACTACTACTACTACTACTACTACTATTACACTACTAATACTACTACTACTCCTACTGCTACACCTATTACAACTATAGCTACTACAACTATTGCTATTTCTACTCCTATTCCAACTACTACTAGTACTAGTAATACAACTACTACAACTATTATTATTACAACTGCTACTGCTGCTACTACTACTACTGTCACTACTACTTCTGCTGCTTGTACTAGTATTGCTACAACTGCGACAACTACTATTTCTACTGCCACTAATGCCACTACTACTACTATAGCTAATATTGCTACTACTGCTACTGCTACTTCTGCTACTACTAGAACTACTCATACTGCTACTGCTACTGCTACTATATTGGCTACTACTATTGATGCTACTGCTACAACAACAACAAATACTACTATTATTACAACAATTATAATTACTTTTACTATTACTACAAATACTACTACTTACTACTTCTACTACTACTAATGCTACCACAACTGTTGCTACAACAACTGCTACTGCTATTAATGCTACAACCACTGCTACTGCTCTTATTATTTCTACCGCAACTACTACTACTATGACAAAAACTACAATTCCTGGTACGATTGCTACTAGTAACACTATTGCTACTACTAATACTACAACAACTAGTACAACTTCGGCTGCTACAACAAAAACTAGTAGTAGTACAACAACTACTACTTTTGCTACTGCTAATACAACAATAACAACAACTACTACTACAATTGCAACTACTAATACTGCTACATCGACTACTACTGCTACAACAACTACTACTACTGTTGCTACTAATAGTACTATTGCTACTACTACTGCTACAACAACTACTACTACTATTGCTACTAATACAACTATTTCTACTACTACTACCGCTACTATTGCTGCAACTACTACTACTCCAGCTACTACTACAAATACTACTCCTACACCAACTACTACTGCTTCTTCTACTTCTAGTCCCACTACTAAAACTACTACTTCTAACACTACTATTACTGTAATTAATACTACTAATCTTACAACTACTACTACTTGTCTTATTGCTACGGAAATTGCTACTGTTAACACTACTGCTAGTACTACTACAAAAGCTGCTGTTACTCATACTACTATTGCTACTATTGCTAGTACTAGTGCTACTACTGCTACTACTACTACTACTACTACTATTTCTCCAATTGCAACTGCTACTACTAATCAACTCCTTCCTTACTACTGCT
>RXID01014756.1:394197-484795 GCA_005019695.1 Trichopus zeylanicus subsp. travancoricus
TCTACTACTACTCCTGCTACAACTACTATGATTACTACTACTAGTAATAGCTTAACAACTATAAGTACTGCTACTACTACTACACTAGTACTTAAACAACTCCTATTGCTACACTAGAAACACCTTCTACTACTACTAGTACTACCACTACTATTGCTATTACTACTACTACTTCTACTACTACACCTACTACTACAAATACTATGTCTTCTACAACAACTACTACTGCTGCTACTACTACTACTACAACCTCTACTACTGCTACTACTACGACGCCACTACCACAACTACTTCTACAAGCACAACTACTACTCCTACAACTACAACTATTACAACTACCAATGCTACTTCTACTACTACTACTCCGACTACTACTACTACTACGACTACTACTAGTTCCGCTCTTACTACTACTACCACTACTCCCACTACTTCTACTGCTACTACTACTACTACTACTACTACTACTTCTAGGACTACTACTACAACTACTACTGCTACCCCTATTACTTCTACTACTATACCACTACTACTTCAACCGCTAAGACTACTATCGCTACTCCTACTCCTCCTCCTCCTCCTCCTACTACTACTACAACAACTACTACTACGACTACCACTATTACTACTACTACTGCAACTACTAATACTTCTACTGCTACTACTACTCCCACTACTTCTATTACTACTCCTACTATACAACTTTTATTACTACTACTACTATTACTATCACTAATACAACAACAAAAACAACTACTACTACGACTACCACTACTACAACTAATACTACTATGACTACTATTACTCCTACTACTACTATTATTACTACTACTACTACTAGAACTACTAGTCCTACTACTTGTATTACTAGTACTACTACAACTACTCCTATTACTATCAGTACTACTACTACAATAACAACTACTACCACAACTATTACTATTACTATTACTACTACTACAACAACTCCTGCTACTGCTACTACTACTATTACCACTACTACTTCTATTGCTACTTCTACTGCTTCTACTATTGCCACCATTACTACTATTATTAGTACTACAACCACTATAGCCACTCCTACTACTACTACAATAAATACTACAACTCCTACTACTAGTATTGCTACTACTACTATTATTATGACTACTACTACTACTTTGATTAATATTACTAGTACTGCTACTACTACTACTCCTGCTACTACTACTACTGCTTCTCCTACTGCTACTATTACTTCTATTATTACTACTACTGCTACTATTACTTTGATTCCTACTCCTATTGCTACTGCTAGTAATAGCAATACTACTTCTACTACTATAATAACTTCTCCTACTACTACTACTACTACTACTATTACTACTAGTACTTCTACTACTACTACTATGGCTGTCGCTTCTACTACTACTACTGCTAGTACAACTATTACTACTGCTACTGCTGCTGCTGCTACTTCTACTACTTCGACTACTACAACAAATACTACTAGTACTACTACTACAACTTCTACTACTCCTACACCTGCTACAACAACTACTACTACAAGAATAATAACAACAATAACAACATCAATAATAACTACTACTACTAGTAGTACTGCTGCTACTACTTTGGCACCTACTACTACTAATACTACTACTACTACTACTACTCCTACTGCCACTCTTCCAACACCTATTCCTACTACTATTCCTATTGCTACTCCTCCAACAATAATTTCTACTACTACTATTACTACAATAATTACTACCATAACTACTCCTGCTACAACTACTATTTCTAATCCTACAACTACAACAACTACTACTTCTACTACTACTCCTACTATTAATTCTACCACAACTACTACAACAACTACTGCTGCTACTACTACTACAGCTACTGCTACTAGTAATACTACTACCACCACTACTACTTCTATTATTGCCTCTATTACTGCTATTATAACCAATACTACTACTATTACTACTATACCAACTACTACTACAATAATTACTACTACTACGTCTACTATTACTACTACTACTAGTAGTACTACTACTAGGACTACTACTACTGCTGCTGCTACAACTCCTATTGCTACGAGTACTACTTCTACCACTTCTGCTTCTAGTTATAGTACTAGTACTACTACTACTACTACTACTACTACTACTACTACTTGTAGTTGTAGGAGTAGAAGTAGTAGCAGTAGTAGTAGCAATCATACTAGTAGTAACAGTAGTATAAGAAGTAGCAACAGTAGTAGTAGAAGTAGTAGTTGTAGTAGAAGTAGTAGTAGTAACAGCAACTATAGTAGTAGTAGTAACAGCAATTATACTAGTAGTAATAGTAGTATAAGAAGTAGCAACAGCAGTAGTAGTTGTAGTAGCAGTAGTAGTAGTAACAGCAACTATAGTAGTAGTTGTAGCAATAGCAGCAGAAGAGTAGTAGTAGTAGAAGAAGCCATAGTAGTAGTAGTAGTTATAGTAGTAGCAATAACAATGGTAATTATAGTGGTAGTAGTAGTTATAGTTGTTGTAGTAGTTGCAGTAGTAGTATAGCTATGGTAGTAGTAGTTGTAGTAGTAGTAGGGGTACAAGTAGATGTAGTAGTAGTAGTAGCAGTAGTGGTAGTAGTTGTAGTAGTGGTAGTAGTAAAAGCAGCCGTGTTAGCTATAGAAGTAGAAGTAGTAGTAGTAGTAGTGACGTAGTGATAGAAGTAGCAAAAGTAGCTTTAATAGTAGTAGCAGTTGTAGTAGCAGAAGTTGCCTTAGTAGTGGTACTAGTAATTATACCAATAGCCGTACTAGCAGTGGTAACAGTAGTAATAGTAGCAGTAGTGTTAGGTGTAGTCATAGTAGTAGTGTAGAAGCAGTAGCAGTAGCAGTAGCAGTAATAGTTGTAATAGTATTAGTAGTATTTGTCATAGTTGTAGTTGTAGTTTTAGCAGCAGTAGCGGTATTAGTAGTAGTTGTTGTTGTAGTAGCAAAAGTAGCAGTAGTAGCAATGGTAACTTTTGTGCTGTAGTTGGAGCAGTTGGCGCAGTAGCTATTGTATTAGTAGTAGTATTAGCAGTAATGGTTATTGTAGTGGTGATAGTAGTAATAGCAGTATTAGTAGTAGTAGTAGGAGTAGTAGTTGTAGGAGTAGTAGTAGTAGTAAAAGCAGAGGTAGCTCTGATAGTTGTAGTAGTAATAATGGTTGTAATAGTAGCAATAGTAGTAGTAGCATTAGCAGTAGGAGTAGTAGCCGCAGCAGTAGTAGAAGTAGTAGAAGTTATGGCTGAAGTGTAATAGTAGTAGTAGTAGTCCTAGTAGCAGCAGTTGTAGCGGTAGTTATAGTCATTGCAGTATTTGGAGTAGTAGCACCAGTACTAGTAGCAGTAGTGGCTACAATTTTAGTTGTTGTTGTAGTAGTAGTAATAGAAGTAGTAGTAGCAGAATTAGTAGTCATGGTAGTTGCAGTAGTTGCTATTGAATTAGCATTAGTAGTACTAGTGGCAGCAGTTGCAATATTAGCAGTGCAGTAGTAGTAGAAGCAGTTGTAGTAGCAACAATAGTATGAGTAGGAGTAGCAGTTGTAGGCGTAGGAGTAACAGTAGTAGGAGAAGTAGTAGTAGTAGCAAAAGTAGTAGAAGTTCTAGTAATAATATTCATAGTAGTAGTGGTAGTAGCTACAGTAGTTGTTGTAGTAGTAGTAGCACTGGTAGCAGTTGCAGTAGCAATAGCTATAGTAGTAGTAGTACTCATAGGAGTAGTGGTGGTAGTAGTAGTAGTATTAGTAGTTATTGTTGTAGGAATAGTTGTAGTAGTAGCAGCAGTAGTAGAAGTCGTAGTAGTAGCAACAGTAATTTTAGTGGTAGTCAAATTATGTATAGCAGTTGTGGCAGTAGTATTAGTAGTAGTTGTTGTTGTTGTAGCAATAGTAGTAGTAGTAGCAGTAGTAGTAGAAGTAGTAGTAGTAGAAGTAATTATTGTAGTAGTAGTAGTAGTTATCCTGGAAGGGGAAGAAGTGGTAGCAGTAGTAGTCATAGTAGTAGTTGTGATAGAGTAGTAAGAGAACTAGTAGTTGTACGAGGAGGAGGAGGAGGAGGAGGAGTAGTAGTAGTAAGAGTGGTAGTAGTAATAATACTAGAAGCAGCAATAGCAGTAGTAGTAGTACCAGTAGTAGTTGTTGTGGTAATAGTAGAAGGAGAAGTAGTGGTAGTAGCAGTAGCGGTAGTAGTATTAGTACTTATTGTAGTAGTCGTAGTAGTAGTGGCAGAAGTAGTAGTGACTGTAGTAGTAGTAGCAATTATAGCAGGAGTTGTAGTAGTAGTAGTGGTAGAAATAGTAGCAGTAGCAGTTGCCGCAGTAGTAGTAATGGTAGTTGTAGTAGTAGTAGTAGGAGAAGTAGTAGTGGTAGTAGCAGTAGTAGTAGGAAGAGGAGTAGTAGTAGAAGTAGTAGTAGTAGCAATTGTAGCAGCAGTAGCAATAGTAGTACTAGCTTGAGTCGTAGTAGTAGTAGCAGTCGCTCTAGCAGCCGTAGTAGCAGTAGTATTAGTAATAGTAGTAGTAGAAGAAATAGCAAAAGTAGTGGTGGTGGTAGTAGTAAGTGTAGTAGTTGTGGTGGCAGCAGTAGCTGTAGTGGTAGTCGTAGTCGTAGTTATAGTAGTAGTAGCAGCATTTGTGGCAATAGTAGTAGTAGTTGGCATAGTAGCATTAGTAGTAGTAATAGCAATAGTTGTAGTGGTAGTAGTTGTAGTAGTAGTAATAGTAGTATTAGTAGTCGTTGCAGTAACAATAGTAGTAGCAGTAGTCACAGTAGCATTAGTATTAGGAGTTGAAGAAGTTGTCGTACTAGTAGTAGTAGTAGTAGCAACGGTAGCAGTAGTATTTGTAACAGTTGTAGTGGTAGTAGTAGTAGTCGTTGTGGAAGTTGAATTAGAAGTAGCAGTAGAAGCTCAAGTCGAAATTGTGGTAGCTGTAGCATTAGTTGGAGTAGTAGTAGTAGAAGCAGTAGTAGTATTTGAAGTAGAAGTAGTAATAGTTCTAGTTGTTGAAGAAGTAGCAGTATTAGCAAAAGTAACAGTAATTGTAGTAGTCGTAGCAGTATCAACAACAGTAGTTGAAGTAGTAGTAGTTATAGCAGTAGCAGTCGAACCGTTTGTAGTAGTAGTTGAAAAAGTAGCAGAAGTTATAGTAGCAGCAGCAGTAGTAGCAGTACTAGTAATAGCATCAATAGTTGCCACAAAAGTAGTAGTAGTAGTAGTAGTAGTAGTAGTAGTTATTGTTGGAGCAATAGTAGTAGTAGCAGGAGTAACAACAGCGGTTGTAGTAGTAGAAGTAGTAGTAGCAGCAGTAGTAGTAGCAGTAGGAGTTGTAGCGACAGTAGTAGCAGTAGCAATAGTAGTAATAGTAGAAGCAGAAGTAGTAGTAGTAGGCGTAACAACCGCAGTAGTTGTAGTAGAAGTAGAAGTAGTAGTAGTAGTAGTTGGAGTATCAGTAGTAGTTGGAGAGGTAGTAGTGGTAGTAGTAGTAGGAGAAGTAGTTGCAATAGCAAGAGCTGCAGTAGTAGTGGTTGCAGTAGTAGAAGTAGTAGGAGCAGGAGTAGTAGTTGTAGTAGTAGCAGCAGCAGTGGGAGTACTGGTAGCAGTAGTAGTAGAAGTTGGACCGATATTAGTAGATGTAGTAGTAGCAACAGTCATAATAGTAGGAGTAGCAGTAGTAGTAGGAGTAGTAGTTGCTATTGTAAGAGCAGTAGCAGTAGTAGTAGGAGTAGCAATTATAGTAGCAGTAGCTGAAGTAGTAGCAGTCGTAGTAGTAGCAGGAGCATCATTAGTAAAAATAATAGTAGTTATATTAGTAGTCGTAGCAGGACTACAACTAGTAGTAGTTGCCACAGTAGTAGCAGTAATAGTAGTAGAAGCAGTAGCAGTAGTTTGAGTAGGATAGTAGTAGTAGTATTAGTAGCGGTCACAACGGTAGTAGTAGCATTTGTAGAAGGAGAGATAGTAGTAGTTGTAGTAGTTTTAGAATAAGTTGTAGTAGCAGTAGTAGTAGTAGCAGCCGCAGTAGCAGTAGTGGTGGTATTAGTAGTAGTAGTAGTCATAGTTGGCGGAGAAGTCACAGTAGTAGTAGAAGCAACAGCCGCCATATTGGTTGTAGTAGTAGTAGTAGTATTAGTATTAGTAGTAAAAGTAGTAGCATTAGAAATAGTAGTAGTAGTGTAGTAGCAGTAGTAGAAGCAGTAGTAGCGTATTCGCAATAGTAGTAGTAGTAGTAGCAGAAGTAGTAATCGTAGCAGTTGTAGCAGTAGTAGTTGTTGTTGTTGTAGTAGTAGTAGTATTAGTAGGAGTACTAGTAGCAATAGCAGAAGAAGTGGTAGTAGAAGTGGTAATAGTAAAAGTAGTAGTAGTGTTGTTAGTAATAGTAGTAGTCGCAGTAGTAGTAGTAGCAGTAGGAGTAGTTGTAGTAGTAGTATTAGTGGTAATGTTGATAGTAGTAATAGTACTAGTTGTTGGAGTAGTAGCAGTGCTTGTAGGTGTGGTGGTAGTAGCAGTGTGGTAGTAGTATCTATATTAGTAGTTGTTGAGGTAGTAGGAGTAGTAGTAGCGATAGTAGTAGTAGTAATAGTAGTAGTAGTAGTAGTAGTAGTGGTAGCAGTTGTTGTAGTAGTAGCAAAAGAAGTAGTAGTAGTAGCAGTAGTAGTAGTAGCAGTAGTAGTACCAGTAATATGAGAAGTAGTTGTTCTAGTAATACTAGTAGTCGATGTAATTCTAGGAGTTATTTTGGGAGTAAGAGTAGAAATAGTAGCAGTAGTAGCAGTAATAGTAATTGTAGTAAAAGTTGTTGTTGTAGTAGTAGTAGTAATAATACTAGTTGGAGTAGTAGTAGTTGTAGTTGTAGAAGTAGTTGTACTAGTAGTGTAGTTGTAGTCGCAGTAGTTGAAGTAGTTGTAGTGGTTTTCTTAGTTGTAGTAGTTGCAGTAGTAGTAGCAGCAGTTATTGTAGTAGTGTAGCCAGAGTAGTAGTAATAGCAGCACTAGTAGTGGTAGTAGTAGTAATAGCGGCAGTAGTAGTTGTAGTAGTAGTTGTTATTGTTGTTGTTGTTGTAAAAGTAGTAATAGTTGTAATAGTTGTAGTAGCAATAGTAGTAACAGTAGTAGAAGTTGTAGAAGTAGTAGCAGTAGCAGTAGATGTAGTGGCAACATTCGTAGCAACAGCAGTAGCAGTAGCAGTAGTACTAGTAGTAGTAGTAGTGGTGGTAGTAGTAACAAAAGTAGCAGAGTAGCAATAATAGTTGCAGTTCCAGAACTAGTAGTATTAGCAGCAATAGAAGTAGTACTAGAAGTAGTTTGAGAAGTAGCAGTAGTGGTAGTAATAGTTGTTGCATTTGTAGTAGCAGTAGTAGTATTAGTATTAGCAGAGCAGTTGTAGTAGTAGCAGTAGCAGTAGGAGCAGTAGTAGTAGTATTTGTAGTAGTAGTAGCAATAACAATAGTGATAGTAGTAGTAGTAGTTATATAAGTAGTAGTAGTTATGGAAGTAGTAGTAGTTGTAGTAATTGTGGTAGTTGTAATAGAAGTAGCTGCAGCAGCCGTAGTAGTAGTAGTAGTAGTAGTCATAATACTAGTTGTAGCAGTAGTAGTATTGCTAGTAGTAGTACTTGTAGGAGTATCAGTAGTAGTAGTTGTAGGAGCGATAGTTGTAGTAGTAGGGGAAGTAGTAGTATTAGTAGGAGTAGCAGAGGCAGTAATAATTGTAGTAGTTATTGTTGGAGCAGAACTAGTAGTAGTAGCATAGCAGCAAGTGTAGTGGTAGTAGCGGTAGCATAAGTAGTAGCAGCAGCAGTAGCATTAGCAGTAATAGTAGCAATAATAGCAATAGTAGCCATGTTAGTAATAGTAGTAGCAGTAGTTGTAGCCATAGTAGTAGTAGTAGCAGTAGTAGTAGTGGCGGCAATAGTCATAGTAGAAGTTGTAGTAGTACTAGTATTAGATGTATTTGTTGTGTTAGTAATAGCAATAGTATTAGTAGCACTAGTAGTAGAAGTAGTAGTAGTTGTAGCAGTGGTAGAAGAAATAGTAGTCATAGTAGTGGTAGTAGCACTAGTCATAATAGTAGGAGTAGTAGCAGTTATTGTTGTTGTTGTAGCAGAAGCAGTAGTAGTAGGAGTTGTAGTCTTAGATGTTGTGGTCCTAGTGGCCATGTTAGTAGTAGTAGTTGTTGTAGAACTAGTTGAAGTAGCAGAAGTTGTAATGGCAACCGTAGTAGCCACAATATTAGTAGTAGTAGTAGTCGTAGTAGGAGAATTAGTAATAGTTGGAGTAGCAGTAGTAGTTGTAGATGTAGTTCTAGTACCCGAACTAGTAGGAGTATTACTAGTAGAAGTAGAGGTTGCAGAAGTAGTAGTAGTTGGATTAGTCACAGTAGGAGTATCACTAGTAATAGAAGCGGTAGCAGTAAGAGTAGTAGTAGCAATAGTAGTAGTAGTGGAAGCAGTATTACTAGTAACAGTAGTAGCAGTAGTAGTAGGAGTTGTAGTAGTAGTATGAGTGGCAGTTACCATTTCTGGCATAGAAGTTGTAGTAGTCACAGTAGTAGTAGCTGTATCACTAGTAAAAATAATAGCAGTAGTAGTAGTAGTAGCAAGAGTTGTCGTAGTGATAGTAGCAGTAGGAGTACAACAAATAGTAGCAGGGGTAATAGTAGTAGGAGCAGTCGTAGTATAATAGTAGTAGCAGTAGTTGTAGTAGTAGCTGTAGTAGTAGTAGTAGGAGGATAAGCAGTAGAAGTATTATTATTAGTAGTAGTAGTATTATTAGTAGTCGCAACAATAGTTGCAGTAGTAGTAGTTGCTGTAGTAGCAGTTGTAGTAGTAGTTATTATTGTTGTTGTAGTAGTAGTTATAGAAGTAGGTGAAGTAATAGTAGCAGTAGCGGTAGCTGTAGCAGCAGCGGTAGCTGTAGTAGCAGTAGCTATAGTAGTAGTAGTGAAAAAAGCAGTAACAAAAATAGGAGTAGTAGTAGTAGTAGTACTGGTAATAGCAGTAACAGAAGGAGTAGCTACAAGGGCAATAGTAGTAGTAATAGTAGCAGCAGTTGTAGCAATAGCAGTAGTAGTAGAAGAAACAATAATTGCAGTGGTAGCTTTAGTAACAATAGTAGAAGCAGTAGTAGTAGTTTTAGTAGTTGGGGTAGTAGTAGTAGTAGTAGTAGTAGTAGCTCTCGTAGGAGCAATAGCAGTAGTTGGAGGAATAGTAATAGGTATAGTAGTAGTAGTAGTAGTTGTAGTAGTAGTAGCAGCAGTTATCGTAGTAGCAGTAGTAGTTATAACTATAGTAACAGATGTACTAGTAGCAATAGTCATAGCGTAGTAGTATTAGTTGCCGTAGAAGTAATAGTAGTAGAAGAAGCAGTAGTTGTAGCATTAGCTATAGTAGCAGTAGCAGTAGTCATAGCAATAATAGCTGTAGTAGCAGTAGCAGTAGTAGGGGTACTGGAAGTTGTAGCAGAACTAGTAGTAGTAGTAGTAGATGGAGTCGTAGTAGTATTAGTAGTAGTAGTAGCGATCGTAGGGGTAGTAGTAGTAGTAGTTGGAGAAGTAGTAGTAGTAGCAATAGCAGAAGTAGTAGCAGTAGTAGTAGTAACAGTTGTAGTAGTAGTAGTAGTAGCTATAATAGCAGTAGCAATAGTGGCAACAGTAGTAGTAGGGGTTGTAAAAGTAGTTGTCGTCGTAGCTGTTGTAGTGTTATTATTAGTAGTAGTAGTAGCAATAGTAGTAGTAGTAGTGGTCATAGTGGTAGTAGTAGTAGCAGTAGCAGTAGCAGTAGCAGCAGCAGTTGTAGCAGTACCAGTATTAGCAGTAGTAGCAGCAACAACAACAACAACAGTTGTAGTAGTAGTAGAAGTAGTTGTAATAGCAATAGTCACAGTAGCAACAGTTATTGTTATTATAGTACTTAGAGCAATACTAGAAGTAGGAGTACTAGTTGTTGTACTAGTAGTAGTAGCATTTGCAACAGTAGTAGTAGTTGTAGTCATCGCCGTAGTTGTAGCATCAGTAACAGTACTACTACTACTAGTAGTAAAACTAGTTGTAGGAGTTGTAGCAGTAGTGGCAGTAATAGTAGTATTAGTAGCAGTAGTAGCAGTACTTGCCGTAATAATAGTAGTAGTAGTAGTTACAGTAGTAGCAGTAGTACTAGTAGTAGTAATAGTAGTAGTTGTAGTAGTAGCAATTATAGTAGTACTAGAAGTAGTAGCAGTAGTAGTCGTTATCGTTGTAGCAGCAGCAGTAGTAGTCAGAGTAGTAGTAGTAGCTGGAGTAGTAGTTGTGATTGTAGTAGTAGATGTAGTGTATTTGTAGTCGTAGTCGTAGTAGTAGTTGTTGTAGTAGAAGTAATAGTAGTAGAAGTAGCAAAAGTAGTGGCATTAGTAGCAATTGTAGTAGTAGTAGTAATAGCATTAGTAGTAGTCGTAGCAACAATAGCCATAGTAGCATTAGTAGTAGTGGGGGTACTAGAAGTGGTAGTAGAAGTACTAGTCATCACAGCAGATGTAGTCGTGGTTGTATTAGTAGTAGTAGTAGTGGCGATTATAGGAGTAGAAGTAGTAGTAGTTGGAGAAGTAGGAGAAGTAGTAGTATTAGTAGTAGTTGTAGCATTACTAACAGTACTAGTAGTTGTAGTCACTATAGTAGCGGTAGTCATAGCCGCAGTAGTAGCACTAGTTGTTGTAGTAGGAGAAGAAGTAGTAGTAGTAGTAGTAGTAGTATTAGTAGTAGTAGCAGTAGAAGCCGTAATAGTAGTAGTCGTAGTAATTATAGTAGTAGCAGCAGTACTAGTAGTAGTAATAGCTGTAGTTGTAGTAGTAGGAATTGTAGCAGCAGTAGAACTAAAAGCGGTAGTAGTAGTTGTTGTTGTAGCAAAAGTAGTAGTAGTCACCGTAGTAGTTGTAACTAGAGTAGTAGAAATAGTAGTAGTTGTACTAGTAGTTGTTGTAGTAGAACTAATAGTTGTAGTAGTAGCAATAATAGTAGTACTAGTAGCATTTGTTATAGTGGTAGTAGTGGTAGTGTTGGTAGGGGTGCTAGAAGTAGTAGCAGAAGTAGTAGTAGTTGATGTAGTGGTAGTAGTATTAGTAGTAGTATTAGTAGTAGTAGTACTTGCAGTAGAAGTAGTAGTAGAAGTAGTACTAGTAGTCATGGGAGTCATAGCAATAGAAATTGTAGTAGCAGTAGCAGTAGTAGTGGCAGTAGTTGTAGTAGTAGTAGTAGCAGCAGCAGTAGTAGTAGAAGTCGCAGCTACAGTAGTAGTCATCATAGTAGTAGTAGTAGTTGTTGTAGTAGTTAAGTCGCAACAGTAGTAGTAGTAGTGGCAGTAGAAGTAGTAGTAATACTAGTAGTAGCAGAAGTAGTAGCAGTAGTAGTACTAATAGTAGTAGTAGCAGTAGCAGCGGTAGCAGTAGTAGTAATCGTAGTAGTAGCTATGGTAGTAGCAGTAGTAGTCTTAGGACCAGTGGTTGTCGTAGTTTAGTAGTAGTAGTGGTAGCACTAGTGGCAGTAGTAGCAGTTGGGGTAGGATTAGTAGTAGCGGTAGTAATAGCAGTTGTACTATTAGTAGTAGAAAAAGTTAAAGTAGTAGTAGCAGAAGTAGTAGTTGTCGTAGCAGAAGTAGTAGTTGTGGTGGTAGTTGATGGAAAACACAGTAGCAGCAGCAGTAGTTGTTGTAATAGCAGTAGTAGTAATAGTTGTTACAGTATCAGTAGTAGTTGTAGTAGTGGCAGCAGTGTTAGTAGTAATAGTAGTAGTAGTGGTGGTGGTGGTGGTGCCAATTGATGTAGTAGTAGCAGTAGCAGAAGGGGTAGCGGTAGTAATAGTGGCATTAGTTGCAAAAGTGGTAGTAGTAGTCGTAGCGGTAGTTGTTGTTGCATTAGTAGTAGTGGTACTAGTAGCTGAAGTTGCTGCAATTGTAGCAACAATAGTAGTAGCAAAAGTAGTAGTAGTAGTGGTAGTGGTGATAGTAGTAGTAGCAATAGCAGCAGCAGAAATCGCAGCAGAAGAAGTAGCAATTTAGTTGTAGTTGTAGCAGCAGTATTAGTAGGAGCAGCAATAGTAGTAGTTGTTGTTGTTGTAGTATCCAAAGCAATAGTAGTAGTTGTTGTTGTTGTAGTCATAGTAGTAGCAGCAGTAGCTATTATAGCAGAAGTAACAGTATTTGTTGTAGTAGTAGTAGTAGCAGTTCAAGCTATAGTAGCAATGATAATTGTAGTAGCGGTAATACTAGTAGCAGTAATAGTAGTAGGAGTAGCAATAGTAGTTGTATTTGCAGTAGCAGTAGCAGTAGTAGCAATAGTAGAAGTTGGAACTAAAGTTGTAACGGTAGCAGTAGTAGTACTAGTACCAGTAGCAGCAACAGTAGTAGCAATAATTTTAGTAGTAAGAGTAGTAGTAGTAGTAGTAGTAGTAGTAGCAGAATTAGTAGTAATAGTAGTTGCAGTAGTTGTTGTTGAATCAACATTAGTAGTACTAGTAGCAGCAGTTGTAGTAGCAATGGAAGTAGCAGTAGCAGAAGTAGCAAAAGTAGTAGTAGCAGTAGTAGTAGTAGCAATAGTAGTGGTAGTAGTAGCAGTAGTAGCAATAGAAGCAAAAGCAGTAGAAGCAGTAGTAGGAGAAGTTGTATTTGTAGTAGTAGTGGTAACAACAACAACAACAACAGTAGTAGTGGTACTAGTGTTAGCAGCAGCAACAACAATAGTACTAGTAGTAGTGGGAGTGTTTGTAGTGGTATTGGTAGAGACAGAAGTAGTAGTAGTAGTGGCGGTGGTAGTGGTGGTGGTTGTAGTAGTAGTATCTGTAGTAGTAGTTGTTGTTGTTGTAGTAGTAGTAGGAGGAGGAGGAGTAGTAGTAGTGGTAGTAGTAGTAGTAGTAGTAATAGTAGTAGTAGTAGCAATAGCAGTAGTAGTACTATTAGCAAGAATATTAGTAGTTGCACTAGTTGTAAAAGTTATAGCTGTAGTAGTTATAGAAATAGCAGCAGGAGGAGGAGCAGGAGCAGTAGTAGTAGTTAAAGCGGTAGTAGCTATAGTAATAGTAGGAGTAGTAGCAGTAGAAGTAGTAAATGTAGTTGTGGTACTACTATAGTATTAGTACTTGTAGTTGTAGCATTAGTAGCAGTAGTTGCACTAGATGGAGCAGAAGTATAAGTAGTAGCAGCAATTGTAGTAGTAGTTTCAGTAGTAGCTGTAGCTGAGTAGTAGTAGTTGTAGTAGTCACAGAAGTTGTAGCAGTGTTGTAGCTAAAGTAGTAGTGGTAGCAGCAGTAGTAGTTTTAGCAGTAGTACTATTAGAACCAGTAGTTATAGTAGTTGTAGTAGTAGTAGTAGTAGCACTAGTAGCAGAAATAGGTATAGGAGTAGCAGTAGTTGTAGTAGTTGTACTAGTAGTAGTTATTGTAGAAGAAGTAGTAGTAGTTGTAGCTGAAGAAGTAGTAGTAGCAACTATAGTAGTAGCAACTATAGTAGTAGTTGTACCACAAGTAGTAGTAGAAGTAGTAGTAGAAGTAGTAGTTCTAGAAGCAGCAGTAGTAGTAGTAGCAGCAACAACAATAGTAATAGTAATAGTAGTAGCAGCAGCAGCAGTAGTAGTAGCAATGGTAGTAGTAGTAGTAATACTACTAGTAGTAGTAGTAGTAGTAATAATACTAGTAGTAGTAGTAATAGTACTAGTAGTAGTAGTAATAATATTAGTAGTAGTAGTAGTAGTAATAGTACTAGTAGTAGTAGTAGCAATAGTAGCATTAGTGGTAGTAGTCGGAGTGGCAGCGGTAGTAGAAGTAGTAGTAGTAGTTGTTGTAGTAGCAGTGGTAGTAGGAGTAGAGGTCAATGTAATATTAGCAGTAGTATTTGTAGCAGAAATAGCAGAAGTAGTGTTGTAGTAATAGTAGTAGTTGCAGTAGTAGCACTAGTAGTAGCAGTAGTATTAGGAGTGGGAGTAGTTGTTGCAGTAGTTATAGTATAAGCTACAGAAATAGTAGCAATAGTAGGAGTAGTAGTAGTCGTAGTTATAGTTGCAATATTTGCATCAGCAGTAGCAGTGGTAGCAATTGCTGTTGTGGTAGCAGACGCAGCAGCAATAGCAATAGTAGTTGTTGTAGTAGTAGCTATTGTAGCAGAAGTAATAGTATTTTTTGTAGTAGTAGTTGTATTAGTCGAAGCAGTAGTAGCAATGATAGTAGTAGTAGTAGTAGTAGTAGTAGTAGTAGAAATAATAGTAGTAGCAGCAGCAGTAGTAGTAGTCGTATTAGTAGTAGCAACAGGAGCAGCAGTAGTAGTTGTAGTAGCAGTAGAAATAGTTGTAGAAGAAGTTGTAGCTGAAGTTGTCACAGTAGTAGTTGTTGTACTAGTAGTAGCAGCAGTTGTTGTAGTTGTAGTAGTTGCAGTACTAGGAGTAGTAGCACCAGTAGTAGTAGCAGTAGTAGCAGCAATTTTAGTAGTTCTAGTAGTCATAGTAGTAGAATTAGTAGTAGTTGTAGTTGCAGTAGGTGCTGTTGAATCAACATTAGTATTACCAGTAGCAGTAGTTGCTATAGTAGTATATGTAGTAGCAGTGAAATTAGTAGAAGTGCAAGTAATAGTCGTAACAGTAGTAGTAGTAGCAAAAGGAGCGAAAGTAGTAGTAGTAGATATTGTCGTAGTAGTAGCAGTACCAGCAGAAGAAGCTGTTGTAGTAGTAGTAGTAGTAGGAGGAGTAGCAGTAGTAGCAGCAAGAGCAACAGTACTATTATTAGTAGGAGTATTTGTAGTGGTATTAGGAGCCACAATAGTAGTAGTAGTAGTAGTAGTATTTGTAGTAGTTGTAGTAGTAGTAGTAGTAGCAGTAGTTACAGTAGTAGTAGTTATTGTAGTAGTAGTAGTAGTAGCAGTAGCAAGAATAGTAATAGTAGCACAAGTTGTAGTAGTTACCAAAGTTGCAGCAGTATCAGCAATAGAAGTAGTAGTAGCAGTAGCGGCTGTTGAAGTAGTAGTAGCTGTAGTAGTAGTAAGAGTAGCAGCAGCAGTAGTAGTTGTTGTTGTTGTACTACTAGTTGTATTACTTGTACTTGTAGTCGTAGTAGTAGTAGTAGCAGCAGCAATAGAAGTAGCAGGAGTAGTAGTAGTAGCTACAGCAGCAGTAGCAGTTATTGTAGTAGTTGCAGCAGTTGTAGTAGCAATAGCAACAGTAGTAGCATTAGTTGTTATAGAAGTAGCGCTAGTAGTAGTTGTTGTTATAGTAGTCGTAGTGGTAGTAGTTGCTGTAGCTGTAGCAGCTACAGCAATGAAAGTAATTATAGTAAGAGAAGTATTAGTAATAGGAGTAG
Organism: Trichopus zeylanicus subsp. travancoricus; assembly: GCA_005019695.1. Classification (NCBI taxonomy): domain Eukaryota; kingdom Viridiplantae; phylum Streptophyta; class Magnoliopsida; order Dioscoreales; family Dioscoreaceae; genus Trichopus; species Trichopus zeylanicus. The sequence continues at coordinate 409,518 of RXID01014756.1, forward strand.
CTATAGCAGTGGCAGTAGCAACAGTAATAGTAGTAGTAGTAGCAGCAATAGTAGCAACAGCAGTAGTAGTAAAAGTAATAGTAGTTGTTGTAGCAATAGTAGTAGTGGCAATAGCAATAGTAGTAGTAGTTATTGTTATAGTAGTACTTGTTGTAGTAGTAGTAGAAGTAGCAGTTGCAATAGTAGTAGCAGTAGCAGGAGTAGTAGTAGTAGCTATATAAGTAGCAGTTGTAGTAGTAGTAGACTTTGCAGTACTAGTAGTTGTGGCAGAAGTAGTTGCAGTAGAAGTAATTATACAGTAGTTGTAGTAGTATTACTACTAGTAGCCACAACATTAGTAGTAGTCGTAGTTGCGGTAGCAGCAGTTGCAGCAATATTTGTGGCGGTAGTAGTATTACAAGCAGTAGTTGTAACAGCAACAGCAGTAGCAGTAGTTGTGGTAGTAGTCGCAATAATAGTAGTAGTAGTGGTGGTAGCTGTAGTAGCAGGAGTAGTAGTAGTAGTAATAGTAGGAGTAGTAGTACTAGCAGTAGTAGCAGTAATAGTAGTAGTAGTAATATTAGCAGTGGCAGTAGTAGTAGTAGTCGTAGTCGCAGGAGCAGTAGCAGTAATTCCAGTAGAAGTAGTAGTAGTAGTAGTACTAGCAGTAGCAGTTGTTGTAGTTGTAGCAGCTATAGGAGCAGGAGTAGTAGTATTTGTTCTTGCAGGAAAAGTAGTAGTGGTGGTGGTGGTGGTGGCAGTTGTTATAGTAGTCGTACTAGTAAAAGCGGAGGTTATAGCAGTAGTTGTGGTATTAGTATTAGTCGTAGTAACAATATTAGTAGAAACGTTAGTAGTAGCAATAGTTGTAATACTAGTAGTAGAAGTAGCGATAGTAGCAGTAGTAGCAGCAGCAAAAGTATAAGTGTTAGCAGTAGTAGAAGTTGTAGCAGTAGCGGTAGTAGTAGTACCAGTAGAAGTAGTAGCAGTAGAAGCAGTAGCAGTAGCAATAGTAGTTGGAGAAGTTGTAGTAGTAGTAGTAGTGTTGGCAACAACAACCACAGCAACAGGAGTAGTAGTATTAGTAGTAACAATAGCAGCAACAACAAAAGTAGTAGTAGTAGCAGCAGTAGGACAAGTTGTAGTAGTATTAGTAGCCATAGTAGTAGCAATAGAAGCAGTAGTTGGAGGAGCAGTAGTAGTAATAGAACTAGTAGTTGTAGTGGCAATTGTAGTTGTAGTAGTAGTAGTAGCAGTAGCAGTAGCAATAGCACTAGTAGTTGCAGTAGTAGGTGAAGTAGTTGCAGTAGTAGCATCAGTTGTAGCTAGAGTAGTTGTAGTAGCAGTAGTTGTCATAGTATTAGTAGTGGTATTAGAAGCCACAACAGTAATAGTAGTAGTAGCAGTTGTTGTTGTTGTTGTTGTTGTTGTAGTAGTAGTAATAGTATGTTTAGTAGTTGTTGTAGTAGTACTACTACTAGCAGTAGCAGTAGTAGCAAGAATAGTAGCAGTAGCACTAGTTGTAGAAGTAGTAGCTATCATAGTTACACAACTAGCTGCAGTAGCAGCGGTAGAAGTAGTAGTAGTTGTTGTAGCATTTGAAGTAGTAGTATCTATATTAGTAATAAGAGTAGCAACAGTAGTAGTAGTAGTAGTAGCTATAGCAATAGTCGTAGTAGTAGTACTTGCAGTAGTAGTAGTGGCAGTAGTAGCAATAGAAGTGGGAGTAGTAGTATTAGTAGTAGCAACAGCAGTGGTAATAGTAGTAGTAGTAGTAGCTACAGCCATAGCACTTATTGTTGTAGACGTAGCAGCAACTGCATTAGCAGTCGCACTAGTAGTAACATTAGTTGTAGTAATGGTAGCGCTCGTAGTAGCAGTTGTTGTAGTAGTTGTAGTGGTAGTAGTAGTAGTAGTTGTAGCAGCTGTAGCAACAGTAGTAGTAGTAGTAGAAGTAGCAGTAGCAGTGGTAGTAGAAACAGTTGTAGTAGTAGTATTCACAGTAGTAGTAGCAACAACAGTAGTAGTATAAGTAGTAGTAGTCGTAGAAATAGCAATAGTAGTAGCAGTAGTTATTGTTGTTGTTGTTGTAGTAGTAGCAGTTGTAGTATTTGCAATAGTTGTTGTAGTAGTAGTAGTAGTATTATTTTTAGTAGTAGTAGTTGTAGCAGGAATAGTAACAGCTGCACTAGTTGTAGAATTAGTAGTTGTAGTAGTTACAAATGTTGCAGTTGTAGCAGTAGCAGAAGTAGTAGTAGTAGTAGTAGCTGTAGTAGTAGTAAGGGTAACAGCAGTAGCAGTACTAGTCGTAGCAGTAGTACTAGTTGTAGTTGTAGCACTTATAGTAGTAGTAGTAGTAGCAGTAGTCGCAATAGAAGTAGGTGCAGTAGTAGTAGTAGTAGTAGTAGCAGCAGCAGCAGCAGTAGTAGTTGTAGCTATAGTAGCAATAGCTATTATTGTAGTAGCAGTCGTAGTTGTAGTAGCAGGGGCCGTAGTTGTAGAATTGGTTGTAGTAGTAGTAGCACTAGTAGTTGTTATTGTTGTAGTAGTTGTAGTGGTACTAGTAGGAGTAGCTATAGCAGCTGCAGCAATAGTAGTAGCAATAGTAGTAGAAGTAGTAGTAGTAGAGTAGAAGTAGCAATGGTAGTAGCAACAGTTGTACTAGTAGTAGTCACCATAGTAGTAGCAACAGTAGTAGTAGAATTAGTACTAGTAGTAGTAGCAATAGCAATAGTAGTAGTAGTAGTAGTAGTAGTAGTAGTAGTAGTAGTAGTAGTAGTAGTAGTACTTGTAGCGGTAGTAGTAGTTGCAGTAGTAGCCATATTGGTTTCAATAGTAGGTGCAGTTGCAGTAGTAGTTGTAGTAGCTGTAAAAGTAGCATTATCATAATTAGTGGTTGTAGCAGCAGTGGTAGTAGTAGTAGTAGGAGTAGTAGTTATAGTGGAAGTAATTGTAAGAGTAGTAGTAGCAGTAGCAGTACAAGTAGCCGCTACAATAGTAGTAGTGGTAGTTGCGGCAGTAGCAGCTACAACTTCATTAGTGGCTGTAGTAGCATTACAATCAATAGTTACTGCAGCAGCAGCACTAGTAGCAGTAGTAGTTGTAGTAATAGGCACAATAGTAGTAGTGGTAGTATTGCTAGCTGTAGTAGCAGGAGTAGAAGTAGTAGTAAACGTAGTAGTTGTAGTAGTAGTAATAGCAGTAGTAGCAGTAGTAATAGCAGTAGTAGCAGCAGCAGTAGCAGTAGTAGGAGTATGAGTAATATTACTAGTAGCAGTAGTAGTAGTAGTAGTGGTAGAAGTAGTAGTAGTAAATTGGTAGTAGCAGTAGGAGGAGAAGTAGAAGTAGCAGTAGCAATATTTGTAGTAGTAGCAGAAGTAGAAGTAGTAATAAAGTAGTAGTAGTAGTAGCAATGACAGCAGTAGTAGCTTTTGTCGTAGTAGTAGTAGCGCTAGTACTAGTAATTGTTGTAGTAGTTGAAGTGGTAGTAGTAGTAGCTACTATAGCTGCGGCAACAACAACATTAGTAGTAGCTGAAGTAGTAGTAGTAGGAGTAGCATTTGTAACAGTAGAAGCAGTTGTATTAGCAGTAGTAGTAGCAACAGTAGCTATGGTTTTAGTAGTTGTAGTCGTAGTTTTAGTAGTATTAGTAGTCATAGGAGCTGTCGTAGTAGCTGTAGTAGCAGTAGAAGTAATAGTAGTAGTATTCGTAGTAGTAGCAGTAGTAGTTATAGTAGCAGGAGTAGTAGCAGTAACGTTAGTAGAAGTAGTAGCAGCAGCAGCAGTAGTACCAATAGTATTAGTAGCTGCTGGCATAGTAATAGTTGTTGTTGCAGGAAAAGTAGTAGTAGTAGTAGTTATAGTAGTAGTTGAAGTAGTAGCAGATGTTCTAACAGTAGTCATAGTAGTAGTAGTAGTAGTAGTAGTAGTAGTAGTAGTAGTAGTAGTAACAATAGCAGTAGAATAATTAGTGGCAGTAGTAGTTGTAATAGTTGTAGTAACAGTAGCAGCAGTAGTAGTAGTAATAGTGTTAGAAGTAGCATTAGTAGTAGTATGAGTAACAGTAGTAGTGAAGCAATAGTAGTGTAGTAGGATTAGAATCAGTAGCAATAGTAGTAGCAGTTGGAGAAGTCATAGTAGTAGTTGTAGTGGTGGCAACAACAACAACAGCAACAGTAGTAGTAGTTGTGGTAGTAGTAGTAGCAACAACAACAACAATAGCAGTAGTAATAGTAGCAGGATTAGCTATAGAAGTATTAGTAACCACAGCAGTAACAGTAGAAGTAGTATTAGTAGTAGCAGTGGTAGCAGTAGTAGTAGTTTTAGTGGTTGTGGTAGCAATAGTAGCAGTTACAACAGTAGTATTAGTAGGAGAAGTAGAAGGTGTTGTAGTATTAGGAGCAACTGTATCAAAAGCATTAGCAATAGCAGTAGTAGTAGTAGTAGTAGTAGTAGTCTCAGTAGTATTATTATTATTAGTAGTAGTAGCAGTAGTAGTAGTAGTAGTAGTGTTAGCCATATTAGTCTCTGTAGCAGGAAGAGCAGCAGCAAGAAAGTATCAATAATAGTAGCAGGAGTAGTAGTAGCACTAGTTGTAGTAGTAGTAGTAGCACTAGTTGTAGTAGTAGTAGCAGCCACAGTGATTGTAGTTGTTGGAGTGGAAGTAGTAGTAGTATTATTGTTGTCGTGGTAGTATTACAGGTAGTAGAAGTACTTGGAGAAGTAGTAGTAGTAGTACAAATAGCAATAGTAGCAGCAGGAGAAGTTGTAGTAGTAGTAGTAGTAGGACTAGTTGTTATAGTTTTAGTAGCCACGGTAGTTGCAGTAGAAGCAGTAGTAGTAGTAGCAGTAGTAGCAGTTGTAGTTGTAGTGGAAGTAGTAGTAGCAGTCATAGTAATAGTAGTAGTAGTAACAGCTGTAGGTGTAGTAGTAGTAGCAAGAGTAGTAACAGTGGCACAAGTAGTTGTAGTAGTAACTAAAGTAGTTGCAGCAATAGTTTCAATAGCAACTAAAGTATTTGTAGTAGTAGCAGTTGAAGTAATAGTAGTGGTAGTAGCATTAACGGTAGTAGTAGTAGCAGTAGTAGCAATAGTAGTAGTAGTAGTAGTAGTAGCATTAGTAAGAGAAGTAGTAGTAGTGCTAATAATAGTAGTACTAGTAGCGATAGTAGTAGTAGGAGTAGTAGTAGTTGTAGTAGTAGTAGTAGTAGCAGCAGTAGTGGTAGTAGTACTTGCAGTAGTTGTAGTAGTAGTGGTAGTTGCAGTAGTAGTAGTAGTGGTTGTTGCAACAATAGTAGTGGCAATAGTAGTAGTGGCAACAATAGTAGTGGGAATAGTAGTAGTAACTGAAGTAATAGAGGTAGTATTAGTAGGAGGAGGAGGAGGAGGAGGAGGAGTAGCAGCTGTAGTCATAGTATTAGTAGCAGTAGTATGAGTAGGAGTAGTAGTAATTGTTGTTGTTGTACTAGTAGTAGAAGTAATACTAGCAGTAGGAGCAATAGTTGTAGTAGTAGTGGTAGTAGTAGTCAGAGTAGTAGTAGTAGTAGTAGTAGTAGTAGTCATAGTAATATTTGTCAGAGTTTTACTCTTAGTATTAGTGGCAATAATAGCAGCAATTACAGTATTTTAATAGTAGTACTAGTAGTGGTAGTAACAATCATAGTAGTAGTGATTGTAGAAGTTGTAGAAGTACTTGCAGTAGTAGTACTAGTGGTAACAAAAGTAGTAGGAGTAGCGGTTGTGGTAGTAGTACTAGTGCTAGTAGCTTTAATACTTGTAGAATTAGTAGTAGTAGAAGTTGTAGCTCTAGTAGTAGTGATAGTAGTAGTAGTTGTAGTAGTAATAGTAGTAGTAGTCGTAGTAGTAGTAGTAGTAGTAGTCATTGTAGTAGTAATTACAGTAACAACTATTGCTGTAGTAGTAGTAGTAATTCTCTTAGCATTAGCGACAGAAATAGTAGTAGTAGCAGTTGTAGTAATGGCAGTATTAGTAGTAGCAGTAGTAGTAGCAGGTGTAGTAGTAGTAGTAGTAGTAGTTGGAGAAGTCATAGTAGTAGTAGTAGTGGTAGCAGCAATAACAACAATAACATTTGATGTAGGAGTAGTAGCAGCAACAATAACAATAGTAGTAGTAGTAGTAGTAGTAATAGTTGGACTAGTTGTAGTGGTAATAGTAGTAGCAGTAGTAGTTGTAGTTGTAGTGGCACCGGTAGTAGCATTAGTTGTACTTGAACAAATAGTAGCAGTAGCAGCGTCAATCGTAGTGGTAACAATAGTAGTAGTAGTAGCACTAGTAGTTTCAATAGTAGCTGAAGTAGTTGCATCAGTAGCATCTGTAGTAGTAGAAGTAGCAATAGCAGTAGTAGTATTAGTGGCAATTGTAGTCTAAGTAGTTGTTGTAGTAGTAGTAGCAACAGCGGTAGTAGTAGTGGCAGTAGTAGTAATAATAGCAATAGTAGTAGCAGTTGTAGTGACTGTAGTTGTTGGAGTGGAAGTAGTAGTGGTAGATGTTGCAGTAGTAGTACTAGTAGTGGTAGTAGACATAGCAGCAGCAGTAGTAGTAGTAGAGGTCATAGCAGAAGTAGTAGCAGTAGAAGCAGTAGTGGTAATAGTAGCAAACATAGTAGTGATAATAGTATTAGTAGTAGTACTAGTAATAGTAGTAAAAGCACTAGTAGTAGCAATAGTAGCAGCAGTAATTGTAGCTGTAGTAGTAGTAGTAGCAGCAGCAGCAATAGTAGTAGATGTAGAAGTAGTAGTAGTAGTCATAGTAGTAGAAGTAGTGGTAGGAGGAGTAGTAGTTGTAGTAGCAATAGCCGAAGGAGAAGTAGTAGTAATAGTAGCGGAAGAAGTTGCCGGAGTTGTTGTTGTAATAGTAGTAGTAGAACTAGTAGTAGTAGTATAAGTACTAAGAGTAGGAGTAGTATTAGGGATAGGTGTAGGAGAAGGAGTAGTAGTAGTTGTTGTTGTAGTAGTAGTTGGAGTAGTAGTAGTAGTAATTGGAGCAGTAATTGTAGTAGCTGTAGCAGTAGTAGTAGTGCTAGAGATAGTAGCAATAATAGTTGCAGCAATTGTAGTGGTAGTAGTACTGGTAGCGGCAACAACAGTAGTGGTAGTAGTTGTGGTTGTTGTAGGGATACTATTAGTAGGAGCAGAAGTCATTGCAGAAGTACTAGTAGTAGTAGTAAAAATAGTAGTAATAGTAGTAGTTGAAATAGCAGTAGTAGTAGTGGTAGTTGTACTAGTAGTAGTCATAGAAGTTGTAGCAGTAGTAACAGTAGTAGCTAGAGGAGTAGGAGTACGAGCTATAGTAGTGGCAAAAGTTGTTGCAGAAATAGTAGTTGTGGTAGTAGTAATAGTAGTAATAGTAGTAGCAGTAGTAGTAGTAGTAGTTGTTGTTGTTGTTGTTGTACTAGGAGTAGAAGTTTCAGCTTTAATAGCAATTGCAATACTATTAGTACTAGTAGTAGTAGTAGTAGTCATCATAGCTATAGTAGTAGTAGGAGGAGGAGTTGAGGAAGCTGCAGTAGTAGCTGTGGTAGTAGAAGTAGTAGTCGTAGTAATAGTAGCAGCAGTACTTGTTGTAGTAGTAGTAGCACTAGTAGCAGTAGTAGTTGTTGTAGTAGTAGTTGTAGCTATAGTAGATGTAGTAGTCATAGTAGTAGCAGTAGTAGTTGTAGTAGTAGTAGTAGTAGTAGTATAGTAGTAGTAGACGTAGTTGTTGTTGTAGTAGTAGTAGTAGTATACTAGTAGTAGTAGTAGTAGGAGGAGGAGGAGGAGGAGGAGGAGGGTGAGGAGGAGTAGTAGTAGTAGAAGTAGAAGTAGGAGTAGTAGCAGAAGTAGTGGGAGTAGTAGTAGCAAGAGTAGCAGCTGTCGCCGTTCTAGTAGATGTAGAGCTGTAGTAGTTTAAGAAGTAGTAGTACTAGCAGCGGTTGAAGCAGTAGTAGCAGTATGAGTAGTAGCAGAAGCAGTTGTAATTGTTGTTGTAGTAGTAGTTATTGTAGTAGTAGTAGTTGTACTTGTAGTAGTAGAAATAGTGGCAATTGTAGTAGTCGTAGTAGAAGTAGCAGAAGTAGTAGCAGTAGCACTAGTAATAGTAGTAGTCGAACTAGTTGTAGTGGTAGTAGCAATGGTAGTAGTTGTAGGAGAAGTTGTAGTAGTAGTAGCAGCTGCAGTAGCTGCAGTAGTAGTAGTAGTACTAGTCGTAGTATTAGTAGTAGTAGTAGTAGTAGCAGCAACAATATAATAGTAGCAGTAGCAGTAATAGTTGTTGTAGTAGTAGTCACAGTAGTAGGAATAGCAGTTGTAGAAGTAGTCATATTAGAAGTAGCAGCAGTAGTAGCAGTAGCAGTTGTAGTAGTAGTACTAGTAGCAGCTGTAGTAGCAGTAATAGTAGTTGCAATAGGTGTAGTACTAGTAGTAGTAGTTGTTGTTGTTGTACTAGTAGTAGCATAGGAGTAGTAGTAGTGGCAGTAGTAGTAGTAGTACTAATAGAAGAAGTAGAAATAGTAGTACTAGTAGTAGTTATAGCAGCAGCAGCAGTAGTAGTAGTAGTGGTGGTGGTAGTAGTGGGAGTAGTAGTAGGAAAGGGTATTAGTGGTGGAATAGTAGGAGGAGGAGGAGTAGTAGTAGTAGTAGTTGTTGTTGTAGTAGTAGGAGCAGTAATAGTAGTAGAAGTAGTTGTTGTTGTCGTACTAGTGCAACTAGTAGCAGAAGTACTTGGCGAAGTCATAGTAGTAGTACAAGTTGTAGCAGCAGCAACAGCAGTAGTAGTAGGAAAAATTGTAGTAGTTTTAGTAGCCATAGTTGTTGTAGTAGAAGTAGCAGTAGTAGTAGTAGTAGCAGTTGTTGTTGTTGTGGCAGTAGTAGTGGCGGACGTAGTAAAAGTAGTAGCAGCAGCAGCTATAGGAGTAGTAGTAGTAGCAAGAGTAGTAGCAGTTGCACTAGTTGTTGCAATAGTGACTAAAGTAGATGCAGCAGTAGCTTCAATAGTACTTGTAGCAGTTGAAGTAGTAGTAGCGGTGGTATCAGTAAGGGTAGTAGTAGTAGTAGTAGTTGTTGTAGCAGTTGAAGTAGTAGTAGCGGTGGTATCATTAAGAGGAGGAGTAGTAGTAGTAGTAGTAGTAGTAACAAAAGTAAGAGAAATAGTAGTAGTAATAATAATAGTAGTAGTATTAGCTGTTGTAGTAGTCCGAGTAGGAGTAGTAGTAGTCATAGTATTAGCAGTAGTGGTAGTAGTAGTTGCAGTAGCTGTACTAGTAGTAGTAGTAGTTGCTGTAGTAGTAGCAGTGGTAGTAGCAACAGTAGTAGTGGCAATAGTAGTAGTAGCTGAAGTAATAAAGGCAGTAGTAGTAGTAGCTATAGTCGTAGTAGGAGTAGTAGTAGGAGGAGTAGTAGGAGTAATAGTTCTTGTTGTTATAGTAGTCGTAGCAATACTAGTACTAGGGGCAATAGTTGTAGTAGTAGCGGTAGTAGTAGTCAAAGCTGTAGTAGTAGTTGTAGTAGTAGTCATGGTAATATTTGTAGTAGTGGAAGTAGTAGTAGTAGTAGTAGTAGTCGGAGCTTTAATCTTAGTAGTAGTGGCAGGAGTAGCTGCAATTATAGTGTTGTAGTTGTAGTACTTGTAGTGGCAGTAATAGCCGTAGTGGTAGTGATTATAGAAGTAGTAGTTGGAACAGCAGAAGTAGTTGAAGTACCTGCAATAGTAGCACTAGTGGTAGCAAAAGCAGTAGGAGTAGTGGTTGTGGTATTAGTACAAGTACTAGTAGCTTTAGTACTGGTACTAGTAGCTTTAGTTCTACTAGAATTAGTAGTAGTAGAAGTTGTAGCTATAGTAGCAGCAGCAACAGCAGCAGTAGTAGTAGTAATGGTAGCATTAGTCGAAGTCGTAGTAATAGTCATAATATTTGTAGTAGTAGTAGAAGTAGAAGTTGTAGTAGTAGTAGTAGTACTAGTAGTAATAGTAGTAGTTATAGTTATGGTACTAGTAGCAGCAGTAGTTGTAACGATAGTTGTAGAAGTTGTAGTAGTTATAGTAATAATAGCAGTAGAAGCACTAGTAGGAGCAGTTATTGTAATTGTAGTAGTAGTAATTCTGTTAGCAGTAGGGGCAATAGTAGTAGTAGTTGTTGTTGTAGTAATGGCAGCAGTAGTAGTAGCGGTTGTAGTAAGAGTAGAAGTAGAAGTAGCAGTAGTACTAGTAGTTGGAGAAGTCATAGTAGTAGTAGTAGTAATGGTTGCAACAATAACAGCAACAACAGTTGATGTAGGAGTAGTAGCAGCAACAACAACAACAGCAGCAGCAGCAGCAGTAGTAGTTGGACTAGTTGTATTAGTAATAGTACCAATTGTTGTAGTTGTTGTAGTTTAAGTGGCATCTGTAGTAGCAGTAGTTGTACTAGTAGTAGTCCTAGCAGAAATAATAGTTGTCATAGTGGTAGCAATATTAGTAGTAGTAGCACTAGTAGTTTCAGTAGTCGCTGAAATAGTTGCAGCAGTAGCATCAGTGGCAACTATATTAGTAGAAGTAGCAGTAGTAGTAGTAGTAGTAGTAGCAGCAGTAGTAGCAGCAGCAGCAGTAGCAGCAGTAGTGGTAGAAGTCGAAGTAGTAGTAGCCGTAGAAGTTGTTGTAATAGTGTTAGTTGGAGAAGTAGATGGAGTAGTAGTATTAGTAGCACCACAAGTGTTAGTAGTAGTAGTAGCAGTCTCAGTAATAGTTGTTGTAGTAGGAGCAACAGTAGTAGAAGTAGTTGCAGTTGTAGTCTTAGTAGTTGTCGTAATAGTAGTAGTAGCCGTATTAGTAGCAGCAGCATGAAGAGCAACAGGAGTAGTAGTAGTGGCAGTAGTAGTAATAATAGCAATAGTAGTAGTAGCAGCAGTAGTAGTAGTAGTAGTAGCAGCAGCTGTAGTGACTATAGTTGTTTGAGTGGAAGTAGCAGTATTAGTTGTTGTTGCAATAGTAGTACTCGTAGTGGTAGTAGATATTGAGGCAGCAATTGTAGTAGTAGAGGTCATAGTAGAAGAAGTAGCAGTAGAAGCAGTAGTGGTAATAGTAGTAGATGTAGTAGTGATAGTAGTATAGGTAGTAGTAGTAATCGGACTAGTAGTAGCAATAGCAGCAGCAATAGTAGTTGCAATAACAGCAATAGTAGTAGTAGTAGTAGCTGCAATAGTAGCAGATGTAGAAGTAATAGTAATAATAGCAGCAGCAGTAGTAGTAGTCGTAGTAGTAGAAGTAGTGGTAGGAGGAGTAGTTGTAGTAGTAGCTGTAGCCGAAGGAGAAGTAGTAGTAATAGTAGCCGAAGAAGTTGCAGTAGTTGTTGTAGTGGTAGCAGTAGAACTAGTAGTAGTAGTATATGTACTAAGGGTAGGAGTAGTATTAGGGATAGGTGTAGGAGAAGGAGTAGTAGTAGTAGGAGTAGTAGTAGTTGTAGTAGTAGCAGCAGCAGTAGTAGCAGTAGGAGGAGCAATAGTAGTAGTAGCAGTAGTAGTAGTAGTACTACTGGTAGTAGCAAAAATATTAGCAGTAGTAGTACTGCTAGTGGCAACAGCAGTAGCGGTAGTAGTTGTCATTGTTGTAGCGATACTAGTAGTAGGAGCAGTAGTCATTGTAGAAGCACTAGTAGTAGTAGAAAAAATAGTAGTAATAGTAGCAATAGAAATAGCAGAAGTAGTAGTAGTAGCAGTAGTAGCAGTAGTAGCAGTTGTAATAGTAGTTGTCATAGAAGTTGTAGCAGTGGTAACAGTAGTGGGTAGAGAAGTAGGAGTACTAGCTATAATAGTTCCAAAAGATGTACTAGTAGTTGTAGTAGCAGTAGTAGCAGTAATAGTAGTAGTAGTAGTAGTAGTAGTAGTTGTTGTTGTTGTAGTAGCAATAGAAGTTTTAGCTTTAATAGCAATTGCAGTAGTTGTAGTACTAGTAGTAGTTGTAGTAGAGTAGTAGTAGTAGTAATGGTAGTAGTAGCAGTAGTAGTAATAGTAGTAGTTGTTGTTGTAGTAGTAGTAGTAGTAGCAATAGTAGTTTTAGCTTTAATAGCAATTGCAGTAGTTGTAGTACTAGTAGTAGTTGTAGTAGTAGTAGTAGTAGTAGTAGTAGTAATCATAGTAGCAGCAGCAGTAGTAGTAGTAGGAGGAGGAGGAGGAGGAGAAGTTGAGGAAGAAGCAATAGTAGCAGTGGTAGTAGAAGAAGAAGTAGTAGTAGTAGTAACAGCAGTAGTAGTTGTAGTTGTAGTAGTACTAGTAGCAGTAGTAGTTGTAGTAGTAGTAGTAGCAGTAGTAGTTGTAGCTTTCGTAGAAGTAGCAACAGTAGTAGTAGTAGCAGCAAGAGTAGTAGTAGTAGAATAGCTGTAGTTGTAGTTGTTGTAGTAGAAGTAGTAGTAGTAGCAGTAGTAGTAGTGGAAGTAGTAGGAGTAGTAGTAATAGTAGTAGAAGTAGCAGTAGTAGTAGGATTAGTAGTAGCAAGAGTAGCAGCTGTAGCCCTTGTAGTAGATATAGAGCTTTAGTTGTTTAACCAGCAGCAGTAGTATCTGCAATTGAAGCAGTAGTAGCAGTAGCAGCAGTATGAGTAGTAGCAGTAGCTATTGTAGTTGTTGTTGTAGTAGTAGTTGTTGTTCTACTAGTAGCAGTAGTGGCAATAGTAGTGGCCATAGTAGAAGTAGCAGAAGTAGTACCAGTAGTACTAGTAATAGTAGTAGTCGAATTAGTCGCAGCGGTAGTAGCAGCAGTAGTAGTTGTTGTAGTAGTAGTTGTAGGAGAAGTAGTAGTAGTAACAGCTGCAATAATAGCAACAACAGTAGTAGTAGTAGCAGCAACAATAGTAGCTGTAGTACCAGTAGAAGTAGTCGTAGAAGCAATAATAGTAGTAGTAGTAGTATTAGTAGCAGCAGTAGTAGCAACAAAAGTAGTAGTAACAATCGTAATAGAAGTCGTAGTAGTCGTAGTAGTACTACCAATAGTAGTAGTTTAAGAATTAGTAGTGGTAGTAGAGTAGTAGCATTTGTAGTAGTAGTAGTAGTTGCAATGGTATGGTAGTAGTACTAGTTGTCATAGTTGTAGTAGTAGCTGTAGTAGGAGTAGTAGTGGTGGTGGTAGTAGTTGTAGTAGTCGTAGCGACAATAGTAGTAGTTGTTGTAGTAGCAATAGTTCTACTAGTAGTAGAAGTCATAGTAGTAGTAGTAGTACTAGGAGTTATACTAGTATTTGAAGCAGTAGCAGTAGTATAAGTAGTAGTAGTAGTATTAGTAGTAGTAGAAGTAGTAGTCGTAGCAATATTAGCCATAGTAGCTATTGTAGGAGTAGTTGTTCTTGTTGTAGTAGTGGTAGTTGTAGTAGTAGTGGTTGTAGTACAAGTAGCAACAGTAGTAGTAGTAGTCAAAGTGGAAGTAGTAGTAGTAGTTGTAGTAGAAGTAGTAGTAGGATGTGTAGGCGTAGGAGTAGTAGTAGTAGTAGTAGGAGTAGTAGGAGGAGGAAGAACAGAAGTAGTAGTAGTTGTCGCAGTAATAGTAGAGATAGTAGTATTAGTAGGACTAGTAATAGTATTAGTAGTATTAGTACTAGTAGTAAGAATAGTAGTAGTAGTAGCAATTGCAATGATAGGAGTATTAATAGTAGTACAAGTAGCTATAGCAGTAGTAGCAGTAGTAGTAGTTGATGTAGTAGTAGCAGTAGCAGTTGATGTAGTAGTAGTTATTGTAGTAAAAGTAGTACTAGGAGTAGCAATTGGTGTAGGAGTTAGACTAGAAGAATTAGTAGTAGTAGTAGTAGTAGTAGTAGTAGTTTAGTAGTAGTAGTAGTAGTAGCAGCAGTAGCAGTAGTAGCAATAGTAGTAGTAGTAGTAGTTTAGTAGTAGTAGTAGTAGTAGCAGCAGTAGCAGCAGGAGTAGTAGTAGTAGTTGTAGTAGTAGTTTTAGTAGTAGAAGTAGTAGCAGTAGAAGTAGTAGTAGTAGTAGTAGTAGTAGTAGTGGTAGTAGCAACAGGAGTTGTTGTTGTAGTAGTAGTAGTAGTAGTAGTAGTAGCAGCAACAACATTAGCAGTAGGAGTAGTAGGCACAATAGTTGTAGCACGAGTAGTAGTAGTTGTAGGAGGAGAAGCACTAGTTGCAATAGGTGTAGCTGTAGTAATAGTAGTTGTAGTAAGGGTATTAATAGTTTGAAAAGTAGTAGTTGTTGGAGTAGAAGTAGTGCTAGTAGTAGTAATTGTGGTAGTAGTGTAGTAGCAGTAATAGTAGTAGTAGTAATAGAAGTAGTAGTAGCAGCAGCAATTGTAGTAGTTGTAGTAATAGCAGTAGTAGTAATAGGAGTAGTAGTAATAGCTATATGATTAGTTGTATTAGGAGTACTAATAGTAGTAGGAGAAGTAGTCACAATATTAGTAGTAGGAGTAGTAGTTGGAGAAGTAGTAGAAGAAGTAGTATTAGTTGCAGCAGTAACAACACTAGTAGCAGCAACAACAACAGCAACAGTAATAGCAGTTGTTGTGGTATTAGTAGTAGTAGTCACAGCAGTAGTAGTAATAGCAGCAATAGTAGGAGTGGTACTAGTAGTAGTCGTAGAAGTATTAGTAGTAGTTGCAGAAGTGGCCATATTAGTAGCAGGAGCAGCAACAGCAACAGTAGTAGCAGCGAGAGTAGTAGTAGTAGTAGCAGTAGAAGTAGTAGGCGGAGGAGTTGGTGTCAGTGTAGGGTTAGTAGTAGGACTTGTAGTAGTAGTAGTATTAGTTGCGGGATTATTAGTAGCAGTAGGATGAGTAGCAGTAGGAGTAGCAACAGAAGTAGTAGTAGTTGTCACAGTAATACTAGGGGTAGTAGTAGTAGGAGGAGGTGGAGGAGTAGTAGTAGTAGCAGTAGCAGTAGTAGTTATAGTAATAGCAGTAGTAATAGCGATACAAGTAGCCACAGTAGTAGTTGTGGTAGTACCAGCAGCAGTAGTTTCCGTAATAGTAGTAGTTGTAGTAGCTGAAGTAGTAGTTGCAATAATAGTTGTTGTAGTAGTTTTTGTAGTAGTAGAAGTAATAATAGGAGTGATAGTCGTAGTAGTACTAGTAGTAGTAGTAGTAGTACCAGTAGTAGCAGTGGTTGTAGTAGTAGTAGAAGTAGTTGTAGTGGTAGTAGTAGCAGTAGTAGTAATTTTAGTAGTAGTAGTAGTCGTAATAGTAGGCATAATAGTAGTAGGAGTAGCAGTGGTCATAGTAGTAGTAGTTGTAGAAGTAAAAGTAGCAGCAGTAGCCGAAGTAGCAGTGTGGTAGCAGCAGCAGCAGTAGTTGCTATGCCAAATAAAGTAGTAGTAGCAGTAGCAGTATTATTGGTACGGGGAGTAGAAGTAGTGGTAGTGGTAGCAACCAAAGTAGAAGTAGCAGTAGCAGTAGAAGTTGTGGTAGTTGTAGTACTACTACTTGTAGTAGTTGTTGTAGACTTAGTAGTGGTGGTGGTAGTAGTAGTAGTAGTAGTTGTTGTTGTTGTAGTAGTGGTAGTTGTTGTAGTAGTAGTAGCCCTAGCAGTAGTAGTAGTAGTTGCTGCAGTTTAAGCAGTAGTTCTACGAGTAGTAGAAGTCATAGTAGTAGTAGTACCAAGAGTTATATTAGTATTAGAAATAGTAGTAGTGGTAGAAGTAGCAGTAGTAGCAGTAGTAGTATTAGTAGTAGTTGTAGTAGTAGCAATTATAGTAGTAGTAGCAATAGTTGGAGTAGTTGTTGCAATAGTAGTAGTAGTAGTAGTAGTAGAAGTGGAAGAAGTCAAAGTGGAAGTACTAGTTGTAGTATTAGTAGTAGTAGTAGTCGTAGTAGTAAAAGTAGTAGTAGGATGAGTAGGTATAGGAGTGGGAGTAGCCGCATGAGAAGTAGTAGTAGTAGGAGTATTTATAGTAGTTGGTGGAGTAGTAGTAGGAGGAGAGACTGAAGTAGTAGCAATTGTCGCAGAAATAGTAGGGCTAGTAGTAACAGTAGGACTAGTTGTAGCTGAAATAGTAGTAGTAGTAGCAGTAGCAGTTGTAGTAATAGGCGTATTGATAGTCGTACTATTAGCAACAGTAGTAGTAGGAGTAGTAGTTGATGTAGTAGTAGCAAAAGTAGTTGATGTAGTAGTAGTTATAGTAGTAAAAGTAGTACTAGGAGTAGTAGTAGGTGTAGGAGTTGGAGTAGAGGTAGTAGTAGTAGTTGTAGTAGTAGCAGTAGTAGTAGTAGTAGTAATAATAGTAGTAGTAGTGGTAGTTTTAGTAGTAGTATTAGTAGTAGTAGTAGGAGCAACAGGAGTTGTTACAGTAGTAGTAGTAGTAGTAGTAGTACCACTTCTTTAAGTACTACTACAGCTGCGACAACAACAACTACTACTACTATGCCATCTTCGGCTGCTACTACTAGTACTATTAGTACTACTACTACAACATCTACTACTACTGCTGCTGCTGCAACTTCTACTGCTTCCACTAGTGCTACTACAATTGCTGCTAACCAATGCTTCTACTACTACTAATGCCTACTGCTGCTACTGCTACTTCTACTGCTATTACTTTTCCTACTACTACTGTTGATACCACTATGGCTACTACTGCTATTAATGTGGCTACTAATACTACTTATTCTACTACTTGTACTATTACAGCTACAGCTATTACTGGTACTAATACTACTACTACTGCAGCTGCTACTACTGCTACTTCTACTACTACTACTACTACTACTACTACTACCTATCATTTCACTACAACTATTGCCACTACTTCTCCTACTACAACTACTGCTACCACTATTGCCTTTCCAAATGCTATTAATGCTGCTAATACTACTTTTATTACTACTACTATTACTACTGCTGCAACTACTACTACCACCACTTCTACAACTACAATTACTGCAATGTCTACTACTGCTATTACTACTACCACCACTACCATTACTGCTGCTACTATTTGTATAACTACTGATACTACTACTACTACTATAGTTACCTTTACTACAACAACAACAACAACTACTACAGCTACTACTGCTAGTACTGCAAATATTACTACAACGACAACTACTACTACTGCTACTACTGTTACTACTACAGCTGCTACTGCTACTACTACTTTTACTGCTGTTACTACTATTACTACAATGGCTAGTATAATAGTTATTGTCACTACTACTACTACTACTACTACAACTACTTCTGCTGCTACTACTACTACTAATACTACTGCTGCTGCTGCTACTAATACTACTACTACTAATGCCATTACTACTACTGCTTCTGCTACTACAACTATAGCTATTAGAACTAATACTACTACTGCTATTACTACTACTTATACTACTAGTATTACAACTACTACTATAACTATAGCTACAACTACTACTACTACCTTTGCTGGTATTGCTACTACTACTACTACTTATACTACGATAGCTACTACTAGTGCTGCAATTATGGCTACTACTGCTACTATGCTACCACTGCTACGATTGCTTCAATGGTAACTACTGCTACTACTATTACAACTTCATCTACTAATCTTACTAGTACAATAATAACAACAACTACAACTGCTACAACAACCACTACTACTACTCCTACTACAGCTATGACTACTAATACTACAGCTATTACTGCTACTTCCGCTACTACTCCTACTACTTTTCTAACTAATGCTACTACTACTGCTATAATTGTTGCTGCTACTGCTATTACTATTGCAAGTACAACTACTACTGCTACTACTACTACTACAACTTAATCATATTACTATAACTACTTCTAGTACTTCTCCTACTACAACTACAACTAGTACTGCTACTACTACTACTACTATTACAGTTACTGGTAAGGCTTGTACTTTTCCTAATACTACTTTTATCATTGTTGCTATTACTACACTACTCCCACCACTACTACTACAATTACTGCTACTTCTACTACCACTATTACTACCACTGCCACAAGGATTACTGCAACTACTTTTTCTATAACTGCTAATACTACTTCGAATACTACTATTGCCACTTCTGCTACAACAGCTACTGCTACAACTTCTGCTTTTACTCCAACTATAGCAAGTTTTACTTTTACTACTTCTACTACTGGTGCATATACTACTACTACTGCTACTACTATTACTCCAACGACTACTATAATAATAATAATTATTATTACTATTACTTCTACTACTACTTCTACTTCAGCTGCTGCTGCTGCTACTATTACTACTACTACTACTGCTACCAATAATACTAATACTATTGCTACTACTAATACATTGGCTACTTCTATTACTACTATTACTACTTCTACTACTACAACTACTGCTACTCATACTAATACAATTGCTACTATTACTACTACTTCTACTACTAGTATTACAACTACTACTATTACTCTAGCTACTACTACAACTACTACTTCTACTGCTATTACTGCTACTACTACTACTACTATGAATACTACTACTACTGCTACGAAAGCACCTAATAATGCTGCAATTATGGCTACTACTACTACTAACGCTACCACTGCTTCAATGGCTACTACTACTTCTACTAGCACTACTTCATCTACTAATCCTACTACTACTACAACAACAACAACTACTACTGCTATAGTTACTACTGCTACTACTGCTACTAATACTACTACTACTACAACTAATACTACTACTCCTACTATTTTTTCAACTACTACTGCTTCTGGTACACCTACTACTGTTGCTGCCACTACTACTGCTACAATTGTAGCTACTACTACTACAACTATTGCTAGTACTACTACTACTGCCTTAAGACTACTACAACTTATCATATTACTACAACTAATCCTACTACTTCTCCTACTACAACTATTGCTACTACTACTACAACTACTACTACTACTATCATGGTTACTGGTACAACTACTACTTCTCCTAATACTACTAATACTGCAAATACTACTTTTATATCTACTGCTACTACAACAACTACTATTAATATTACAACTACCATAACTACTACTACTACTACTATTACGATCACTATTACTACTACTACTACTACTTCGACTACTACTACTGCTACTACTACTAAGACAACTACTAGTACTACTAAAACTGGTACCACAAGTACTACTACTAATACAACAACTACTACTTCTATTACTACAACTACTAATCCTACTACATCTACTACTAGTACTGTGACTACTGCAATAACTACTGCCACAACAACTACTACAACTATTTCTACAGCCACTGCTACTACTACAACTGCTACTACTCCTACTACCACTACCACTACTATAATTACTGCTACATCTACTACTGCTACTATTACTACTACCACTAGTACTACAGCTACTACTACTACAACTATGACTACAACTACTTCTGCTACTACTGCGACTATTGCAAGTCATACTACTACTGCTGCTATTATAATAGCAGCAGCAGCTACTACTACTACTCCTGCGGTTCTACTGCTGCTACTACTACTACTCCTATGATTGCTATAATAATTATTACTGCTACTAGTACTAGTACTACTACCACTACTACTTCAGTTGTTGCTGCTACTACTATTACTACTACTGTTGCTGCTACTAATTCTACTAATACTACTGCTACTACTTCTACTACTACTACTACTAATACTTTTGCTACTACTTTTGCTTTTACTACTACTGTTATAACTACTATTGCTAGTGTGACTACCACCGCTATTGATGCTACTGCTACTACTACAACTACTCCGACTGCGACACTCTTACTAAGGTTGTTGTTGCCCCTACTACTATTGCTACTACTAGGGTGACTACTACTGCTATTACTCATACAACTACTACTAAAATAGTTGCTACAACTAATGCTACTACAACTACAACTACATCTACTTCTACTATTGCTGCTACTACTACTAGTACAACTACTATGGCCACTACCACTATTACTACTACTACTTCTACTTCTACTACTACTACAACTACCACTACAACAATAATTACTACTACTCCTCCTACTCCTACTACTACTACTACTACTACAACAACAACAACAACAACAACAACAATTACTACTACTACTACTACTTCTACTTCTACAATTATTACTACTACTACTACTACTACCACTACTACTACTCCTAATACACCTACAAATACTACTATTACTAATAGTACTACTACTATTATTACGACTACTGCTACAACAACAACTAATACTACTATTACCACTAGTGTTACAACTACCAGTCCTATTACTACTATTACTAACAAAATGACTACCACAACTGCTTTTACTACTATTGCTACTGCTACTACCGCTACAACAACTACTACTGCTACGACCACCCCAACAACTACTGCTACTACTACCACTACTACTACTACTCGTACTACTACTACTACTACTTTTATTACTACTACTACTACCACTATTACTGTCACTACTGCGACTACTTCTGCTGCTACTACTAATATCCCAACTATTTCCACTACTACTGCTAATACTAGTACTCCAACTACTATTGCAACTACTACTATTACTACAATTACTACAACTACTATTACTATAACAACAACTACTTCTACTACTACTTATACTACTGTAGCTACGGCTACTACTACAACTACTACTCCTACTACTTATCTTACTACTAGTAATATTACTACGACAACTACTGCTACTACTACTACTGTTGCTTCTACTACTACCACTCTTTTTACTTACTACTACTACTACTGGTACTTCTACTATTACTGCTACAGCTTCTATTATTGCTGCAACTACAACCACTACTACTATTGCTATTGTTGCAAATACTACTCCTACTACTATTGTTGGTACTACTATTGCTGCTACTACTACTATAACAATAGCAACAACTGCTACTACTACTGTTATTACTACTAGTACTACTACTATGATTGCTACTACTATTGCTGCTAGTACTACAACAACAACAACAACTACTACTCCTACTATAACTACTACTACGGCTAGTACTACTACTGCTACTATGCCATTACTACTGCAACTACAACTATTTCTACCACTACTATGACAACTACTACTGCTACTACTAGTATAACAATTATCACTACTACTACGACTACCACAACAACTACTACTGCTGCTGCAGTCGCTGCTGTTGCTAAGGCTACTATTTTTGCTATTGTTACAACTACTACTTCTACTTTTGCTTCTAATACAACCATAACTATAACTACAATAACTTTTTCTACTGCTACTATTACTGCTACTATTACAGCTACTACTACTGCTGGCTCTCTTTCAACAACTACTACTACAGCTGTTATTGCTACTACTACAATTACTACTACTGCAACGACAACTATTACTATTACTTCTGCTAGAAAAACAACGACTTCTTCTTCTACTACTACTAGTACTATTGTTACAACTGCTGCTCCTACTACAACTACTACTACAACTACTACTACTGTTACTACAACTGCTACTACTGCTCCTGCTGCTGCTACTGCTATTACGACTAGTACAACAACTACCACTACTCCTACTTCTACTACTACTATGACTATTACAACAACAATTTCTGGTACTACTACCACCACGACAACTACCAGTACCACTATTGCTGATACTATTACGCCTACACCAACTGCTACTTCTACTCCCGCTAGTTTTATGAGTACTACTACTACTACTACCACTGCTGCTGCTACTACTATTACAGTTACTATAACTATTACTATTACTAATACCACTACTATTACTACTACTATGACTAATACTGCTACTAGTGCTACTATTGCTGCAACTAGTATTACTACTGCTACACTTACTACTCCTACTACTACCACTACTACTACTACTTCTACTACTATTACTACTACTGCTGCAACTACTACTATTGCGGCCACTACTCCTACCGCTACAACTAGCACTACTACTACTACTAGTATTACTTCTACTATTACTACTACGACAGCTACTACTCCTACTACGACTACAATGACTACAACTCCTACTACTACTTCTACATTACTACTACAACTGCAACTACTAGCTCTATAATAGCAACTACAACTACTATTTCTGCTACAGCAAACACAACTATTACAATAACTAATACCACTACTGCTGCTGCTACTACTTCAATTACCACTACTTCTACTGCTGCTACTAATGCTACTACTGCTGCTACTACTAATAACACTGCTACTAAAGTTACTCCGACTGCTACTACTACTACTGCAACTGCTACTCCCTATACTACTACTACTACCACTACTACTGCTACTCCTAACACTCCTACTACTACTACTACTACTTGTACCAATACTTATGTTGCTGCTGCAGCTGCTACTACTACTACTACTACAACAACAACTACAATAATAACAACAAGAACAACAACTACCACTATAACTTTTACTCCTACTACTACTACAACTACTCCTAATAATACCATAATTGCTACAACAACAACAACTACTCTTAATACTACCACAACTATGACAACAACAACAACAACTACTAATACTACAATGGTTACAACTACAACTACTACAATAACAACAACAAATACTACCACTACTGCTACTACTACTGCTACTACTACTACTACTACTATTACTACTACATCTACGCTTACTACAATTGCTATGACTACAACTCCTACTACGACTGGCACTACTACTACTAATACTAAGACTACTACAACTACTACTACTAATACTAACACTCCTACTACTTCTACTTCTACTAGTACTACTACAACTACTACTACTCCAACTACTACTACTCCAACTACTACTACTACCCCTAACACTACAACAACTTCTATGCTTAGTACTCCAACTACTACTACTACCACTACACTCCTACTACTACTACTATTAGTACTACTACTACTTCTGCTACTATTACAACTACTCCAAATACTACTACTGGTCCTACTACTACTACTACCTGTCGTACTATTACTACTACTCAAAACATTCCTACTACTACTACTACTACAACAACTGCTACTGCTACAACTACTACTGTCAATACTACTGTTGCCACTAATAATACAGCTTCTACTGCAACTACTTCTAATGACACTACTACTACGACTACAGCTCCTACTACTACCGTTACTTCTATTGCTACTACTACTACTGCTACTATTGTTAGTTCTGACATTGCTACTGCTACTACTAGTACTACTACTACTATTACTACTGTCCATACAACAACTACAGCTGCTACCAATACTACTGCAGCCTCTACACTCCACTACTACCCTACTCCCACTACTACTACAACCTCTATTGGTACTATTGATACTCCTACGACTACTACTACTGCTGCTACTATTGATACTCCTCCTACTACTTCTTCTACTATTGCGACTATTGCAACTCTTACTACTTCTACTATTGCTCCTACTATTATTACTACTACTACTTCTACTATGACTACAACTACTCCGACTAATACTACTACTACTGCTACTGCTACTACTACAACTACTACTTCTACTACTATTTCAACAACTGCTATGGCTGCTACGACTACTACTTCTACTACCACTACTACTATTACCACTACTACTACTACTACTAATTCTTCTACTACTACTACTAGTACTACCACCACTTCTCTATCACTACTACTTTTGCTACTATAGCTACTACTACGACTACGGCTACAACAACTACAACAGCTACTACTATTACTATGATTACGGCTACTACTATGACCACTGCGACTTTTGCTACCACTCCTACTACAACTAGTACTAAAACTACTAGTACTTCTATTCCACTATTACTACTACTTTTCTTACTATTTCTCCTACTCTAACTACTACTACTAGTACTGCTACAACAGCTTCTGCTACTACTATTAGTAGTATTACAGACACTACTAATACTACTACTACTACTAAAGCTACAACTACTACTACTACTACTACTACTACTACTACTACTACTACTACTACTACTACTACTACTATTACTACTACTACTACTACTATTGTTGCTACTGCTACCACTACTACTGGCACTACTATAATAACTATTATGACTACAACCACTATAACGACTACTTCCCCTACTACTGATAATTTTACAACTACTACGACTACAGTGACTATTTCTACTACTACTGCTACTACTGCTACAACTACTACTTCTGCTGTTGCTGCTTCAACTGCTACTTCTACTACTAATGCTACTACTGCAACTACTGCTACTACTGCTACTACTGCTACTACTACAACAACTACTACTACCACTGCCACAACTACTCCTACCACCACAACTACTATAACTACTACTTCTACTACTACTTCTGGTACTACTATCACAATTGTTACCACTGCTACAACTACAACAACAACTACTACTACTTCTACTACTTCTACTGCTACTACTACAACTACCACTGCTGCAACCAATATTAATATAACTACTAACACTACTATTAATGCAACTATTGCTCCTACTACCACTACTACTATTGCTAATACCACTTATAATATTGCTACTAATGCTACTATGACTTCTAGTGCTACTACTACAACAACTACTGCTACTGCTACTACTACAACTAGTACTTCTTCTACTACTGCTACAACTACTGCTACGACTACCACTACAACTGCTACTATTATGGCTACTACTAATACTACTACTACTACTACTCTTACTACTGGTATAACTACTAACGCTTTTACTACTACTACTATTTTTGCTACTACTACGTCTACTGCGACTACTACTACTACTACAAACAGTACTACTCCTACTGCTACTACTACAACTCCTCCTACAACTACTACTACTGTGGCTACTACAATAACTACTACTACAGCTTCTACTGCTACTTCTACTTCATTGTTGCTACAACTACTACTGCTACTACAAGTACAACTGCTATTGCCACTGATATTAATGCAACTACTACCACTACTACTACTATTACTACTGCTACTACTATTGCTACCACTGCTACTACTACTATGGTTACCACTGCTACTCCTGCTACTGCTACCGTAACTATTACTACTGCTCTTACTACTACTACTACTACTACGAGAGCTACTACTAACACTACGACTTCTACTACTACTGCTAGGACTATGACTACTGCTGCAGCTCTTACGACTAGTACTATTACAACAACTAGTACTAGTACTTCCACTACTTCGCCTACTACTACTATAGCTGCTACTACTACAACTGCTACTACTACGGATACTATTACTACTATAATAACTATTACTACTATTACTACAACTCCTGCCACAACTACCACAACTGCTGCTTCTACTACAGCTACTACTATTGTTACCAATACTACAACAACTACTACTACTACTACTACTATTGCTATTACTACTACAAGTAATACTAGTACTACTACAGCTACTTTAACAACTACTACTTCTGCTACAACTACTACTACAGCTACAACCACTACTAACATTTCCACCACTACTACCGCTACTACTACAACTACTACTACTGCTACTAGTACTGGAACTAGTACTACTAATACAACTACTAATACTAATACTACTAGTACTTCTAATACTACTCCCATGGCTACTGCAACTACAATGACAAGTACTAGTACTACAGCTATTGTTGCAACTACTACAAGTACCATTGCTACAACTGCTATTGCTACTTCTACTACTACCACTATTGCTACTACTAATGTTACTACTACTATTCATACTTCTGCAACTACTAATAGTACTATTATTGCAGCTACTGCTACTCCTACTACTTCTACGACTACTGCTGCTGCTTCTACTGCCACTACTGCTACTACTGCTACTACTGCTACTACTACTACTACTACAACGATTGTTGCCGCCGCCGCTGCTACAATTGTGGCTATTGCGCCTACTATAACTACTCCTACAACCTATCTTGCTACTACTACTACAATTTCTACTACTACTACCTTGCTTGCTTCGACTTCTATTACTACTGCTACGGCTACTACTACTACTACTGTTGCTGCTATTGCTAATACTACTACTACAACGACTTCTCCTACTTCTACTACTAATGCTACTACTACTACTAATACAATAACAACTACTGCAGCTGCTTCTGCTGCTACTACTACTGCTACAACTACTATAGATGCTGTTGTTGCTACTACTACTACTATAATAGCTACAACTACTATTACTACTATTGCAACTAGACTGCCACAACAACTTTTGCTACTACTACTGCTGCTACTGCTGCTCCTGCTACTGCTACAACTATAGCTCTCACTTGCACCAACACTACTACTACTATTGTTACGGTTGCATCTACCTCTACTACTAGTAGTTGTACTATTGCTGCTACTACAGCTGCAACTACTACAACTACTGCTGCTACTACCACTAATACTACTAATGCTGCCACTTTTGATATTGCTACTATGACTACTGCTACTAGTACTACTACTAATGCTACTAGAGTAACTACTACTACTGCTTCTACTACTACTAGTAGTAGTACTGCTACAGCTGCTGCTGCTGCTACTACTACTACTACTACTTCTACTACTACAACTGGCACTACAACTACTACTGCTACTACTAATGCTACCACTGCTACGACTACTACTACTACTACTACTACTACTACTACTATTACTACTGCTACTACTACTACTACTTCTACTACTAATGCTGCTACTACTACAACTACTCCTACTACCTATCCTACTGCAACTACAGCAGCTGCTTCTGCTACTACTACAATTTGTACTACTACTACTACTGTTGCTGCTACTGCTACTATGACTTCTCCTACTACTACGACTAATGCTGCTACAACTACAACTACTACTAGCACTACTACTAGTAATAATACTACTACTACTAATACTACTACTGCTATAACAACTGCTACTGTTAATACTATTACTACAACAACAACAACAACGACTACTACGGCTACTGCTACTGCTACTACGATTGCTACTACGACTGCTACTACTGTTGCTGTTACTCCTACAACTACTGCTACTACTACTACTATGACTGCTACCACTACTGCTACTGTTACAACAACTACTACTACTGCTGTTGTTGTTGCTACTACTGCTACTACAACAACAACTACTACTACTTCTCCTACGACTTCTACTATTGCTACTACTACTGCAGCAACAATACTGCTACTGCTTCTACACCGATTGCTTCTACTACTACTACAACTTCAGCTACAACTACCGTGACTATTACTACGGATACTACTACTATTACTTCCACTACTACTACTATTAATACTACAACTTCTGCTACTACTGCTACAGATGCTACTGCTGCTACTACTGTAGATACAACAACTACCACTACTACTACGACTATTACTACTACTTCTGCTACTAATGCTACTCCTCCTACTACTACAATTACTACTACTATTACAACAACAACTACTACTACTATTACTCCTACAACTACTACTACTACTATTACTCCTACAACTACTACTACTATTACTACAACAACTACTACTACAATTACTACTACTATTACTACAACTACTACCACTACTACTACTACTATAACTAAAACTAATACCACTACTAATACTACTACTTTTACCACAATAATGACTAATACTCCTACTCCGACTACCACGACTATTGCTACTACTATTGCTGCTACAAATACTCCAACTGCTACTACTACTGCTGCTACCACTACAAGCTCTACTACTACTACCATTGCTCTTACTGTTACAACTACTTCTAATACGATTACTGCTACTACTGCTGCTACTATTACTAATGCTACTACAACTACAGTTGTTGCGACTACTGCTGCTGCTCTTACGACTACACTACTGCTACTCCTACTACTACTGCTACTACTTCTTCTACTAGTACTACTAGTACTATTACAACTACTGCTACAACTACTACTTTTACTTCTACTACTACTGCAGCTACTACTATAACTACTACTAATACTAACACCCCTACAATTACTATTATTGCTAATACTACAATTATTACTACAACTACAACTACTACTACTATTCGTACTACTAATACTAGTACTACTATGGGTGCTGCTACTTCTTCTTCTTCTATTGCTACCTCTTCTACTACTCCTACTACTGTGATTGCTGTTGCTACTACTATTGCAATTTTTATTACTACTACTACTACTACTACTTTTACTGCTACTATTACGACTACTCCAACTAATATTATGACTAATATTACAAATGTTGCTACCACTGCTACTATTATTACTACTACCAGTACTACTACTCCTCCTACTACTACTCCTACTAGTACTACTACTGCTACAAATACTACCACTACCATAACTACTATAAATACTACTACTCCTACTAGTAGTAGTACTACTATTACTGCTGCTACTGCTGCTACTAATACTACTACTACTCCACCTCCTCCTCCTCCAGCTATTACTACTACGATGACTACTACAAATTTTACCACTACTACTCCCGCTACTACTACTACTATGACAACTACTTCTACTACTACTACTACTAGTTCTATAACTACTACTACTACTACTACTACTACTACAACTATTACTCCTACCACTACTACTACTACTCATACAATAACTACAGCTACTCCTACTACTACTTCTACTACTACTACGACTATTGCATCTACTACTACTACTACTACTACCACCACCACAACCACCACCACCACTGCCACTACTATAGCTACTACTACTACTACTACTACTACCCCAACTACTACTCCTTCGACTACTAGTACTACTACTGCTACTACTACTACTACAACCTCTAATACTACTACTTTTACTAGTACCCTTATTCCAAGTCCATCTACTGCTATTCCAATTACAAGTTCTGCTAATACTACTGCTACTACTACTACTACTATTGCAACTACTTCTACAACTACTACAATTCCAACCACTAATACTACTACTACTACTATTACTACTACCATTACTCTAGCTATTGCTATTACTATTGCCCCTGCAACTACTACTAGTACTACTTCTACAACTCCTACTATGACTGCTACTACCACAACTACTATTATTACTTCTATTACTACTACTCATGCTACCACAACTACTATTCCCACTCTGACTTCTGCTAATAGCACTACTGCAACAACTACTACTATGTCAACTACTACTACTACAGCTACTACAACTAATTCTCCTAATGTTGTAGCTACTACTATTGTTGCAAAATCATCTACTACTACTACTCATATTCCTACTACTAATACTACAACTGCTACTATGGCTACTACTACTACTACTATTACAATAACAACTACTGCTACTACTCTAGCTAGTACTACAACGACTATTACTACTAATTTTACTACTACTACTCCTGCTATTACTACTACTATGACTACTACTCCTTCTACTACAATAACTACGACTACAACTACTGCTGTTGCTGCTACTACAACTACAACTACAATAAATACTACTACTACTGTCGCAACAACTGCAACTACTGCTTTCGCAACTACACTACAACTACACTACTACTACTACTCCTGCTACTACTAATACCGCTACTACTACTACAACTTCTACTAGAACTACTACGACTACTATTACGATTAGTACTACTATGACTACTACTACAATTGCTACTACTATAACTATTTCTGCTACTACTACTGCAACTACCACAACTGCTACTACCGGTACTACCACCACTCCTGCAACTGCTGCTACTACCACTACTACTACTCCTATTACTGCTACTACTACTAATCCTATTGCTACTACTCCAACTGCTACTACTACTTCGACTACTACTGCCACTATGCCTACTCCTACTGCTACTTTTACTACTACTACTCCTATTGCTGCTGCTACTACTGCTACTACTCCTATTGCTACGACTACTGTTACTACTACTACTACGACAACAACAACTACTACTGCTACTATGCTACTGATGCAGCTACTACTGCAACTGCAAGTACTATTACTAGTACTACTAGTACTACAACTACTATTGGTGCTGCTGCTATTACTACTAGTACTCATAGTATTCCGACTACAACAATTACAACTACTACTGCTACTACTATAACTCCTTCAACTACTACTTCTATTACTACTACTAATACTTCTACTATAAATATTACTACTACACCTACGGCTACCACAACAACTCTTACAATAGCTACTACTTTTCCTACTACTATGACTATTACTACTGCTACAATTATGGCAAATTCTCCAAATACAACTACTAATATTGCTCATACTACTGGTCATACTGCTATTGTACTATTACTATTACGACTACTACCACTTCTACTGCTACTACTACTACTACTATAACTACTATAACTGCTAGTACTCCTACTATTACTCCTACTACCCCAACTACCGCTACTACTGCCACTACTACTTCTAATACTACTACTACTACTACTACTACTACTACTGTTGCTGCTGCTGCTACTGCTGTTACTACTACGACTATTACTACTATTACTACACCTATTACTTCTACTACTACTACAACTATTACTTTTACTAATACTACTACTACTGCCACTACTACTACCACTACTACTACTAATGCAACTACTTCTACTACCACAGCTACTACTACTCCTACTTCTACTACTACTACTACTGCAACTATTACTACTTTTAGTACTACTACTACTACAACTGCAACTACTACACCTTCTACTACCACTACTACTACTCTTACTATTACTATTACTACACCTTCTACTACCACTACTAC
Organism: Trichopus zeylanicus subsp. travancoricus; assembly: GCA_005019695.1. Lineage (NCBI taxonomy): Eukaryota > Viridiplantae > Streptophyta > Magnoliopsida > Dioscoreales > Dioscoreaceae > Trichopus > Trichopus zeylanicus. The sequence goes on from RXID01014756.1 coordinate 440,191, forward strand.
TACTGCAACTACTACAACTTCTCAAGCTGCCACTACTACTACGACTAGTGTTGCTACTACTACTACTTCTACTACTACTGCTGCTGCTGCAACTGCTGCTACTACTTCTACCATTGCTACAACTTCTCTTGTACTTATTTCTAATGCTGCAAATACCTCTACTACAATAAGAATGGCTGCTACTGCTACTACTTCCACACCTAGTACTACAACTGCTACCACTACTTGTACTACTTCTGCTACTACGACTTCTACTCTTGCTACTACTACTACTACTACTACTACTTCTATGACTGCTATTATTGCTACAATGGGTACCACCACTACTACGGCTACCCCTATTACTACTACTACTACTACTACTACTCCTACTGCTACATTTGCTATTGCTACTACTACTACTACTACTTCTTATACTACTTCTACTTCTGCTACAACTGCTATTTTGACTCTTACAACTACAATTACTACTACTATTACGGCTTTTACTACTATTACTACTACTTCTACTGCTAATACTACTACCACTACTAGCAAAATGACTACTAATTTGGTTGCTACTACTACCACTATGACTACTTCTACTACTATTACTACCACAACAACGATAACTATTACTACTACTACTTATAAACTGCTACAATGCCTGTTGCAACGACTACTACTCCTACTACTACAACTAGTTCTAATACTAGTACTAGTACTACTACTACCGCTACTACTACTACTACTACTACTACTACTACTACTACTACTACTACTACTACTACTACTACTACTACTACTACTACTACTACTACTACGACTATACTACTACTACTACTACTACGAACTACTACTACTACTACTACTACTATTGCTACTACTACTACTATTATTATTAATACTGCTACATTTACACTATTACTTCATAATAACAATAACAACATCAACTACTACAACTACTAGTACTACTGCTACTACTGGTGCTACTGCTACAACTTCTACTATTACTAGTACTAGTGCTACTACTACTACTACTACTTTTACTACTGCTACTACAACTACTGCTGCTTCTATTACTATCACTACTACCACTAGTGCTCATAATACTCCTTCAACTTCTACGATTACTACAATGATTACTACAAATCATACTACTACTACTACCATTGCTACAACTACAACTACTACTACCAGTACTATAACTATTACTACTACAACAACTACTATTACAACTACCCCTTCTCCTACAACAACAACTACTACTACTATTACTCCAATTACTACCACTAACGTTATTGCTATAGCTAGTATTGCTACTACTACTACTACTACTACTATAATTATTGCTACAACTACGATAGCTGCTACTACTACTACTATTACTATCACTACTACTACTATTGCTACTACTGCTGCTGCTGCTACTGCAACTGCAACTACTACTCTTACTACCACTAATACTCTTACTACTACTACTACTACTAAAACAACTACAACTATTACAACCAATACTACTCCTACTACTATAACTACAGCAACTACTACTTCTCTGACTACTACTAACACGGCTACTACTACAACTACTACTGTGGCTATTGCTATAACTACTACTACTTCTACTACTACTACTACTACTACTACTACTACTAATACTACTATTACTACTGCTACTATAACAACACTACTACTACGACTGCTACTACTACTACTAGTACTACGACTATGACCACTACTACTACTATTACTACCACTACTACTACTATTACTACTATAATAACAACTACTACTATTACTACCACTAGAACTCCTACTACTACTACTACTTCTGCTACTGCCACTCCCTCTAATTTTTTGACTACTATTGCTTCCGCTACTGCTATTACTGTCCCTGCTACAACTACTATTGCTACTTTTTCAACTACTATTGCTTCTGCTACCACTAACACTATAACTTACCATATTACTACAACTATTGTTAATACTTGTCCAACTATAATACTGCTACTGCTACTAATATTACTATTAACAGTACCACTGCTACTTCTCCTAATACTACTAATATAGCTTAAACCACTGTTATCTCTACAGGTATTACTAAAATTGCTACAACTACTACTACCACTACTACGACTATAACTATTGCAGCTTCTACTATAGCTACTACTACTACTACAACTCCCACTACTACCACTACTATTTCTACAACTATTAATACTACTCCGACTACTACTATTGCTACTACTATTGCTATTGTTGTTATAGCTGCTACAACAACAACAACAACAACAACTACTTCTTCTACTGCTGCAACTACTAATACTCCTACAACTACTATAATAATTACCACTACTACTACTACTACTGTTGCTACTAGTACTAATATTACTAATACTACTGCTGCTACTACTACTTTGGCTACTTCTCTTACTACAGCTACTACAGCTACTACTACAAATATTGGTATTATTTCTACTACTCCTGCTACTGCTACTACTACTACTCCAACAACTACTACAACTAAATACTTCTGCTACTGCTACTGCTACCACTACTGCTACTACCACTACTGCAGTTGTTACTATTGCCACTACTGCTGCTACTGTTACTACTGCAACTACTACTGTTGCTACACTACTACTAATGGTGTTGTTCCCACTGTTACTACAACTACTATTGCTACTACTACTACAACAACTACTACTACTACTAAACAACCATGACTGCTATAGTTGCCGCTACAACAACTACTACTGCAATAATTGTTGCTACTACTACAACTACTGCTACTATGTCCACTAAAAAATTATTGCAGGTACGACCAATACTATTGCTGCTACTACTACTACTGTTACTCCTACTGGTACTGCAACTATTACTCCAACTAGTATTACTGTTGATACTACTACAACTACTTCTTCGACTAATGGTGTTATTGCTACTAATACTACTGGTACTACTAGTATTACAACAACTACTACTACTACTACTACAACTACTACAACTACAACCACTACTTCTACTACTATTATTGGTGCTACTCCTATAACTACTACTACTGCTAATGCTATTGCTATTGTTGCAATTACTACTTCTGCAAGTACTGCTACTACTACTACTATAGCTGCTACTACTACTAGGACAATTTCTACAACTACTACTACCACCCCAACTATGACAACAACAAGAACAACTACTACTACTCCTACTTCTACTTCAATTACTACCACAAATACTACTATTACTGCTACAACTACTACTACTTCTTCTGGTACTCCTACTACTACTCCTACTATTTCCACTACTACTCTGACTACTACTACTACTACCACTACTATTACTACTATTACTACAACTACTACAACCATAACAACTACTACTTCTACTATTACTACTACTACTAGTACAACAACAACTGTATTAGCTACTTCTACTACTACTATGATAACTACTCCTACTACTGCTTGTACTGCTACTACTACTGCTACTATTTCTTTTACTGCTGTCAATACAACTACTAATGCTATTGCTACCATTACTAATACTACTATGACTTCTCCTACTACTACTACTACTACCACTACTACTATGAATACTACTACTACTACTACTACTACTACTACTACTATGAATACTACTACTACTGCTGCTGCTACTACTACTACTGCAATTACTACCGCTACTGCTACCATGGCTACAAGTGTCGTTTCCAGCACTACTACAATAATAACTACTACTACTACTACTACAACTACTGCTATTACTATTACTATTGCTACAACTACTACTATTACTATTGTTACTACTGCTACAACAACTACTACTACTACTATTACTACTACAACTACTACTTTTACTGTTGCTACTACTACTGCTGCTGCTGCTGCTATTGCTATCGCAACTACTACATCTACTACTATTGCTATTGTGGCTACTAATGGTACTACTGCTACTACTACAGATGCTACTTCTACTACTTCTGTTACTGCTACTTCCGCTTCTTGTACTACTACTACCATGACTACTATTGCAACTACAATTACTACATCTACTACTATCCCTCCTACTACTATAATTACTACTATGGCTACTGTAATAATTTATCCTACTACAACTACTACCACTGCTATTACTTCAACTACTATTACTATTACAACAATTACTACTACCACTAGCAATACTACTGCTGCTGCTGATGCTACTGCTCATGCTACTATGACTACTCCTACTACTACAACTACTTCTACTATTTCTACTATGACTAATACTACTGCTACTACTACTGTTGCTGCTAATACTCCTGCTGCTGCTGCTGCTGCTACTAGTAGTAGTAGTAGTAGTCATCGTCATCGTCGTCGTCGTAGTAGTAGTAGTAGGAGGAGTAGTAGTAGTAGTAGTAGTAGCAGCAGTACGAGTAGTCATAGTAATAGAAGTATTAGGTGTAATAGTAGTATTATAGTTGTTATTGTTGTTGTTGTAGTAGTAGTATTAGTAGTAGTAGTAGTAGAAGTAGTAGAAGTATTAGTAGTAGTCATAGTAGTTATAATAGTAATAGTAGTAGTTATTGTAGTAGTAGTTGTGGTAGGAGTTTTAGTCGGAGTAGTAGTAGTAGGAGTAGGAGTAGGAGTTGTAGTAGTAGTGGTAGTAGTAATGGGACTAGTAGTAGTGGCTGTAGGATTAGTATTTGTAGTAGTAGTAGTAGTTGTAGTAGTAGGGGCAATAGCAGTAGTAGTAGTTGTAGCAGTTGTAGTAGTAGTAGTAGTAGCAGTAGCAGTAGGAGTGTTTGGAGAAGTAGTATTAATACGATAAGTAGCAATAGCAGTAATAGTTGTAGGAGTAGTAGAAGCAGTTGGAACAGTCATAATTGTAGTAATAGTAGTACTAGTAGTAGTAGTAGCAGCAGTAGTAGTAGTAGTAGGAGTGTAGTAGTTATAGTAAGAGTAGTAGTAGGAGTAGTGGTAGTAGTAGTAGCAACGGTAACAGTAGTAATTATGGGAATAGGAGTTGTTGTAGTAGTACCTGTAGCAAAAGTTGTAGTAGTGGTAGTAGCAGTGGCAGTAGTTTCAGTAATAGTAGGAACAATATTAGTAGAAGGAGTAGTAGTAGGTGAAATAGTAGGAGGTGGAATTGGAGTAGTGATAGTAGTTGTAATAGTAGTAGTTGTAGCAATAGTTGTGGTAGCTGTGGTAGTTGTTGTAGTAGGAATAGGAGGGATAGTAGAGGTAGAGTAGTAGTTGTGGGAGTAGTAGTAGTAGTAGTACTATTAGTAGTAGCTGTAGTATTAGTAGTAGGAGTAGGAGTACTAGTAGTTATAGCTGTAGCCATAGTAGTAGGAGTTATAGTAGCAGTAGCAAAATGAGTTGTAGTTGTAGTAGTAGTAGTATTGTATTAGTAATAATAGTAGTTGTTGGAGTAATAGCAACACTAGTAGTAGTTGTAGTACTAGTGTAGTACAAGTAGCAATTGTAGCAGCAGTAGTAGTGGTAGTAGTATTTGTTGTTGCTGTAGTAGAAATAGTAGCAATAGTTGTAGTAGTAGGAGGAGGTGGAGGAGGAGTAGTAGCTGTTGTGGTAGGTGTTGTTGTAGCAGTAGTAGTAGTAGCTATAGTAGTTGTAGTAGTAGTTGTAGTAGTAGTAGTAGTAGTAGTAGTAGTAGTAGTAGTAGTAGTAGTAGTAGTAGTCGAGGAAGAAGAAGTAGTAGTATTAGTAGAAGTAGAAAGAGTAGTAGTAGTAATAGTAGTAGTATTCTAGTAGTAGTAGTAGGAGGAGTAGTAGTAGTGGTAATAGTAGTAGTAGTAGCAATAGTAGTTGTAATAGGAATTGTAATAGTAGCAAAAGTAGTAGTTGTAGTAGTAGTGTAATAGTAGTAGCAACAGTAGTAGTAGTAGTAGAGGTTGTAGTGGTTGTAGTAGTTGCAGTAGAAGTAGTTGTAGTAGAAGTAGTAGTAGAAGGGGTAGTAGTCGTAATCATAGCAACCCTAGTAGCAAGAGTAGTAGTAGTTGTTGTTGTTGTTGTAGTAGTAGTAACCCTAGTAGTAGTTGTAGTAGTAGTGGTAGCGGTAGCAGAAGTAGTAGTAGTAAGAGGAGAAGTAGAAGTAGTAGTAAGAGTTGTAGTAGCTGTAGTTGTATTATTAGTAGGAGTAGAAGTAGTAGTAGTGATGATCATAGTAGTAGTAGTGGTAGATATAGTAGTACTAGTACTAGTAGTAGTTTAGTGTCATAAGGAGCAGTACTAGTAGTAGCAGTGGTAGTAGTAGTAGTAGTCGTAGTACTAGTAGTAGTTGAATAAGTAGAAGTAGTAGTAGTAGAGGTAGTAGTATCATTAGTAGTAGTAAGGGTAGTATCAGTAATAGTAATAGTAGTATTTGTAGTAGTAGTAATAGTGGTAGTAGCAGCAGCAATAGTAGTAGTAGTAGTATTAGTAATAGTCGTAGTAGTAGTTGTAGTTGTAGTAGTAGTAGTAGTTGTTGTTGTTGTTGTAGTAGTAGCCGCAGAAGTAGTTGTAGAAGTTGTAGCAGTAGTAGTAGTAGTCACCGTAGTTGTTGCATTAGTAGTAGTTCTGGAAGTAGTATTAGTAGCAGCAACAACAGCAGTAGTAGCTGTCTCAATAGTACTAGTAGAAGTAGTAGCAGTCTCAGAAGTAGTAGTTGTAGTAGCTGTATTAGTAGCAGCAGAAGCAAGAGTAGTAACAATAGTAGTAGTAGTGGAAGCAGTAATTGTAACAATATGAGTGGCTGTACTAATAGTAGTCATAGTTGTCGTAGCAGTATTAGCCGCAATGGCTTTATTTATTATAGTATAAGTAGTACTACTTGTAGGTATAGTACTAGTAGTAATAGTAGTAGCTATTTTAGTTGCACACAGCCGTAGTAGTAGATGTTGTAGCAGCTATAGTAGTAGTAGTAGCAGCAGCAGTAGTAGTACCTGCAACTGTAGCAGAAGCAGTAGTAGTAGCTGCAACAACAGCAGTAGTAGTAGCAGCTATTGTTATAGTTATTTTTATAGCAGTAGTGAAAGAAGCTGTAGTAGTAGTAGCAGTAGCAGTAGCAGTAGTTGCAGCAACAGTAGTAGCAGTAGCAGCTATTGTTATAGTTATTTTTATAGCAGTAGTGAAAGAAGCTGTAGTAGTAGTAGCAGTAGCAGTAGTAGTAGTATTAGTGGCAGTAGCTATAGTAGTAGCTGTAGTAGTTGTTTTAGTAAAAGCAATTGTAGCAACTGTATCAATAGTAGAATTAGTAGTAGTTGTTGTAGTAATAATTGTAGTAGTTGTTGTAGTAGAAGTAGCAATTGTAGTAATGGTAGTAGTAGCAGTAGCAGTAGTTGTTATTGCTATAGCAATAGTAGTAGTAATATTAGCAAAAGTACTAGCAGTACTAGTAGCGAAAGTAGTAGTAGGAGGAGAAGAAGTAGTAGTAGCAGTTGCAGCAGTAGTAGTATTAGTGGTAGTAGTAGAAATTGGATTAGTAGTGTTAGCAGCAACGACAGAAGTAGTAGCATAAGTAGTAGTTGTTGTTATAGCAGCTCCAGTAGTTTCAGTAGTAGGCATAGTAGTACTAGTAGTTGTAGCAGTTGTAGCAGCAGTAGTAGTAGTAACCGCAATAGTAGTAGTAGTAGTAGTTGAAGCAGCAGTAGCAGTAGTAGTAGTTGAAGTAGTAGTAGTAGTAGCAGCAGCAGCACAGCAGCAGTAGTAATAGTAGTTGTGGTAGCAAGAGTAGTAGTAGCGATTGTAATAGAAGTAGTAGTTGTAGTACTAGTAAGCGTACTAGTAGTAGCAGTAGCCGTAATAGTAGTAGGAGTAGTAGTAGTAGTACTAGTATTATGAGAAATGGTACTAGTAGCCGAAGTAGTAGCATTAGTAGTAGTAGTAGAAGTAGCAATAATCGGAGCAGAAGTAGTTGTAGCAGTACTAGCAGTAGTAGGAGTAGTAGAAGTCGTACTACTAGTAGTACTAGTAGTAGTAGTAGAAGTTGTCGTAGCAATAGTAGTAGTAGTGGGAGTAGTAGTAGTGGTGGTTACTGTAGGAGAAGTAGTAATAGTAGTAGTAATAGTTGTTGTAGTAGTAGTGATAGTAGTAGTAGTTGTAGTTGTAGCTTTAATAGTAGCAAAAGTAGTAGCAGCAATAGTAGTACTAGCAGTAGTGGTCGTAGTTGTTGTACCTACAGTAGAGTAGTTGCAATGGCTATAGTAGCAGTAGTAGCAAAAGTAGTAGTACTAGCAGTAGTAGTTGTGGAAGTAGTAGCAGTAGTACTAGTAGTACTAGCAGTAGTAGTTGTAGCAGAAGTAGCAAACTTAGTAGTAGCATTAGTAGTAGAAGCAGCAATAATATAGTTGCAGTAGTAGTAGTAGTAGAAGTAGTAGAAATAGTTGGAAAAGTAGTAGTAGCAATGGTTGTAGTCGTAGCAACGATAGCAAAAACAGCAATAGTAGTAGTAGGAATAGTAGTAGCAGTTGCAGCAAGAGCAGCAGGATTAGTAGTAATAGTAGTAGTGGTGGTGGTGGTGGTGGTAGTAGTAGTAGTAGCAGCAGAAGTAGTCATAGTAGTTATAGTAGTAGTAGCTGTAGTAGTGCTAGTAGTAGTATTAGTAGTAGTAGTTATTGTTGTTGTAGTAATAGTAGTACTAGTGGCAGAAGTAGTAGTAGTAGGTGTTGGAGTAGTAGTTGTAGGAGTAGTACTAGTTGGAGTATTGGTAGCGGCAGTACTTGTTTTAGTAGTAGTGGTAGTAGCTGTAGTTGTTGAAGCTGTAGTAGTAGTATTAGGAGTGATAGTTGGAGTAGGAATTGGAGTTGGAGTTGTAGCAGCAGTAGTAGTTGTTGTAGTAGTGGTAGTACTAGTAGTAGTAATAGTAGTAGTTGTTGTTGTAGTAGTGGCAGTAGTATTAGTAGTAGGAGTGGGAGTAGGAGTAGCAGTAGGGCTAGTAGCATATGCCGTAGGGGTAGTAGAAGTAGTAATAGTAGTAGTAGTAGTCGAAGTTTGAGTTATAGAAGTTGTAAGTGTAGTAGTAGTTGCAGTAGTTGTAGGAGTAATAGGAGTAGTAGTAGAAGCAGTAGTAGGAATAGGAGTAGGAATAGTAATAGTAGCAGTAGTAGTAGTAACAGCAATAAGAGTTGCAGCAGCAGCATTGATAGTTGTAGTAGTAGAAGTAGTAGTGTACGTAGTAGTAGTACTAGTAGCAGTACTTGACGGACTGATAGCAGTAGCTGTTGTACTAGAAGTAGAAGTGGATGTAGTAGTTGTTATTGTTGTTGTTGTAGTAGTAGGAGTATTAGTAGTAAGAGCAGAAGTAGTAGTTGGTGTTGGAGTATGAGTAGTAGTAGGAGTAGCAGAGTTTGTTTTAACAGCAATAGTAGTAGGAGGAGCAGCAGCAGCAGCAGTAGTAGTAGCAGCAGAAAAAGGCGCAACGGCAGTACCAGCGGTAGTGATACTATTTGTAGTAGTAGTTGTTGTTGTAGTAGTAGTACTAGTAACATTAGTAGTAGTAGTAGATAAGTAGTAGTAGTAGCTGTATTTGTTGTAGTTGTAACATCAACAGTAGCAGTAACAGTAGTAGTAGTTGTCGGAATAGTAGTAGTAATAGTAGTAGTAATAGTAGTAGTAGTAGGAGTAGCTGTGGGAATAGTAGTAGTTGTAGTAGTAGTAGTAGTAGTAGAAGTAGTAGTAGTAGTAGTAGTAGTAGTAGTAGTTGTTGTTGTTGTTATTTTTGTTATTGTTGTAGTAGTGGTAGCTATAGCAGCAGAAGTATTAGTTGTAGTAGTATTAGAAGTAGTATTAGTGGTAATAGTAGTAGTAGTAGTTGTTGTAGTAGTAGTAGTAGTAGTAGAAGTAGTAGTAGTAGCAGCAGTAGTAGTAGCGGTAAGAGTACTAGTAGTAGTAGTAGTAGCAACTGTAGTATTAGAGGTAGTAGTACAAGTAGTGACTATTGTACAAGTAGTAGTAGTGCCAGAAGTTGTAGTTGTTGTAGTAGCAATAGGTGTAGTTGTCATACTAGTAGTTGTAGTAGTAGCAGTATTATTAGCGGTCGTAGTAATGGTAATAGTAGCTGCAGCAGTAGTAGCAGCAGCAGCAGCAGCAGCAATTGTAGAAGTATTAGTAGTAGTAGTAGCAGTAGTAGCTATAATAGTAGTAGTAGTATTACTAGTAGTAGCAATGGTAGTAGTTGCAGTAGAAGTGTAGTAGTATAAGAAGTAGCAATAGTTGTAGAGGTAGTAGTAGTAATAGTAGTAGTAGTAGTCGTAGTAGTAGTAATAGTAGTAGTAGTACTAGTTTTATTAGTGGTAGTCATTGTAGTAGTAGGAGTAATGGGAGTAGTAGTAGCAGCAACAACAACAGTAGTAGTAGTAGCAGCAGCAGCAGGAGTAGTAGTAGTAGTATTTGTAGTAGTGATGTAGCAGTAATAGTAGCAGTAGTAGTGGTAGAGTTAGTGCGAGAGGTTGTAATGGCAAGAGTAGTAGTTGTAGTAGTTGCAGTAGTAGTAGTTGTTGTTGTCATAATGGTAGCTGTTATAGGAGTAGTAGTTGTAAAAGTAGTAGTTGCATTAGTAGTAGCAGCAGCAGTAGTGCTACTAATAGTAGTAGTAGTTGTAGCACTAGTAGTAGTAGTAATAATAGTAGCAGTAGAAATCCGAGTAGTAGTAGGGGTAGTGGTAGAAATTGTGGTATTAAGAGTAGCAAAGGTAGTAGTAGATGTAGTAGTAGTGAAAATAGTATTAGTAGTAGTGGTGGTAGGAGGAGGAGTAGTAGTAGTGGTAGTGGTAGTAGTAGGTGGAGGAGTAGTAGTATTAGTGGCAGAGTAGCAATAGTTGTAATAGTAGTAATAATAGTGTAGTAGTGGTCATAGAAGTAATAGGAGTAGTAGTTGTAATAGTATTAGAAGAAGTGGTAGTAGTAGTAATAGTGGTAATAATAGTAGTGGTAGTAGTGATAGTCGTAGTAGTAGTAGTAGTAGTAGTAGTACTAGTGGTGGTAGTAGTGTTGGTAGTAGTAGCAGTTGTAGTAGTAGCAGGAGTAGTGATAGTGTTGGAAGTAGTAGTGGTAACAATAGCAGTAGTAGTTGTTATTGTTGTTGTGGTAGTAGTAGTAGTGGTAGTAGTAGTAGTAGTTGTTGTTGTAGTAATAGTAGTAGTAGCAGCAACAGTAGCAGCAGTAATAATAACGGTAGTCATAGTAGTGGTAGTACCAGTAGTTGTAGCAGTAGAAGAAGTAGTAGTACCAGAAATAGTAGTAGTTGTGGTAGTAGTTGTTAAACTAGGAGAAGAAGTAGGTATAGTAGTAGTAGCGGTAATAGCGACAGTAACAGTAGTAGCATTAGTAGTATTAGCAGTAACGATAATAGTACTAGTAGTAGTAGGACTAGCTGCAATAGTAGCAGTAGTAGCAGTAGCAGCTGTAGCGGCAGTCGTAGTAGTAGTAGAAGCAATATTATTAGCAATAGAAGTAGTACTAGTAATAGTAGTAGTAGTAGAAGCAGTATCGGTTGCAATAGTAATAACAGTAGTAGTAGCAGTAGACCAGTAGCATGGCGATAGTAGTAGCAGTAGTAATAGTAGCAGCAGTAGTAGTAGCTATAGTGCTTGTAATAGTGGTACTAGTAGTAGAAGTAGTTTTAGGAGTAGCAGCAGTTGATGCAATAACAGGAGTAGTAGTAGTAGTTGTAGTAGTAGTAGTATTAGTAATGTAGTAATAGTAGCAGCAGTAATAGTTGCAATTATTTTACTACAAGTTGTAGCAATAGCAATAGTACCTGTTGTAGTAGCAGTAGTTGTTGTTGGAGAAGTAGTAGTAGTAACTGTAGTAGCAGTTGCAGTAGTAGTTCTAGTAGTAGTAATAGCGATAGCAGCAGTAGTGGTAGTAGAAGTAGTTGGAGTAACAGCGGCAGTATTAATAGTAGTAGTAGTAGTAGTAGTAGTAGTAGTGGTAATAGTAGTAGTTGTTGCAATAGTAACAGCCGCAGTCATAGCAATGGTAGCTGTAGTAGTAGTATTAGCAAAAGAAGTAGTCGTAGAAGTAGTAGTAGTGGTAGTAGTATAGTACTAATAGTAATACTACTTGTAGAAGTGGTAGTATTAGTACGGGTGGCTGTAGTTCTAGTAACAGAAGTGGTAGAAGTATTAGCAGTAGTAAGAGTAGTAGCAGTAGTAGCAATAGCAGTAGGAGTAGAAGTAGTAGTGGCAGTAGTAGTAGTGGCAGTGGTAGTACAAGCAGTAGTAGTAGCAGCGGTAGTAGCAGCACTACTAGTAGTAGTAGTAGCAGTAGTAGCAGCCTTAGTAGTAGCAATTATAGTAGCAGTAGTAGTTGCGGCAGAAGTAGTTGTAGCAGTTGTAGCTGTAGTTGTTGCAATAGTAGCAGTAGCAGCTGAAGTAGTAGTAGTAGTATTAAAAGCAGTAGTAGTCAAAGCAGTAGCAGTAGTAAGAGTTGTGGCTGTCAGAGTTGTAGTAGTGGTAGTAGTAGTAGCAGTACTTGTACTAGTAATAGTTGTTGTAGTAGAAGCAGTAGTGGCAACATTAGTAGTAGTTATAGTAGTAGCAGAAATAGTAGCAGTAGTTGTAGTAGTTGTAGTAGCAGAAGTAGTTGCAGCAGCAGTAGTAGCAGTAGCAGTAGCAGTAGTCGTAGTAGGAGAATTAGCAGGAATAGTAGTATTATTAGCAGCCACAGCTATAGTAGGAGCAACAATAGTAGTACTAGTTCTAGTAGTATAAGTAGTAGTACTAGTTCTAGTAGTATAAGTAGTAGTAGGAGGAGTGGTGGTAGTAGTAGTAGGAGGAGTGGTGGTAGTAGTAGTAGTAGGAGTGGTGGTAGTAGTAGTAGCAGTAGTGGTAGTAATATTAGTGGTATTTGTAGTAGTAGTACTAGAAGCAGTAGTAGTAGTAACAGTATCAGTGGTAGTAGTAGTTGCAGTATCAATAGTAGTCGTAGTAGTAGTAGTAGTAGTAATAATAGTAGTAGTAGAAGTTGTAATAGTATTAGTCAAAGTAGTAGTTGTAGTAACAGAAGTTGTTGTAGTAGTTGTTGTAGTAGCCGAAGTTGTAATTGTAATAGGAACAGTAGCAGTAATACTAGTATTGTTGTTACTATTGTTGTTACTACTGGTACTATTACTACTACCACTACTACTACTATAGTAGCTATTGCTACTGTTGCTTCAACTACTACTACTACTACTTCTATTACTTCTCCGACTACTACTATTGTTGTTACTACTGGTACTATTACCACTACTACTACTACTACTACAGTAGCTATTGCTACTGTTGCTTCTACAACTACTACTACTACTACTACTACTACTACTACTACTACTACTACTACTACTACCACTACTACTATTAATATTTCTACTACTTCTCCTACGACTACTACAATTGCTATTACTACTGGTACTACTACTACCACTATTGCCACTACTACTACTACTATGACTAGTACTATTACTACTATTACTACTACTACAACAACTACAACTACTACTGCCGCTACTATTACTAGTTCTTCTACTCCTAATACAACTACAGCTACTAGTACTACTACAAGTGCTATTGCTACTACTATTGCTCCTAGTAGTGCTACCGCTACTGATGCTACTACTACTACTAGCAATACTTTTGCTACTACTACAGCTGCTACTACTTCTACTAGTGCTCCTACGACTGCTAATACTACAACTATAATTTTTGCAACTATAGCAACTACTTCTACAATGGCTACTTCTATTACTACTACTGCTGCTGCTGCTGCTACTACTACTACTACTACTACTACTACTACTAATAATAATAATAACAATAATAATAATAGTAATACCACTACTAATACTACAATTGCTACTACTACTACTACTAGTACTAGTACAACAACTGCTACTACTACTACTAGTACTAGTACAACTACTACTACTACCACTACTACAATTACTTCTCCTACTACTACTATTGTTGTTGCTACTGGTACTATTAGTACTACCACTACTACTACTACAGCAGCTATTGCTACTGTCGCTTCTACTACTTGTACTACTACTACTACTACTACTACTACTACTACTACTACTACTACTACTACTACTACTGCTACCACTACTACTATTAATATTTCTACTACTTCTCCTTTGACTACTACAATTGCTATTACTACTGGTACTACTCCTACCACTACTACTACCACTATTGCCACTACTACTACTACTATGACGACTACTACTACTACTATTACTACTACTACAACTACTACAACTACTACTGCCACTACTATTACTAGTTCCTCTACTCCTAATACTACTACAGCTACTAGTACTACTGCTAGTGCTATTGCTACTACTCTTGCTACTAGTAGTGCTACTGCTACTGATGCTACTACGACTACTTGTACTACTTTTGCTACTATTACAGCTGCTACTGCTACTACTAGTACTCCTACTACTGCTACTACTACTACTATAATTTCTGCAACTATAGCAACTACTTCTACAATGGCTACTTCTACTACTACTACTACTACCACTACGACTACTACTACTACTACTACTGCAACTACTTCTACTAATACGACTATTACTACAACTTCTGCTTCTAAAAATACTGCTACGACTCATACTATCACTGCAATACTACTATTATAATACTAATTATATTATTACTACTACTGCTACCACTACTTCTATTACTACTTCTGCTACTTTTATTGCTACTTCTATTGCTAGTACTCCTACCACTCCTACTACTGCCACTACTACTGCTACAACTTCTAAGACTACAACCACTACTACTGCTACTATTACTGCTTCTCCAACTTCTACTACATACACTACTACCACCGCTACAATTTCTACTAGTTTTACTACTACTATTATTACATCTACAATGACTATTGCAACTGCTACTACTGCAATTGCTTCTACTACTACTATTGTTGCCACTACCATAACTACAACCACTAATATTGCTGCTACTACTGCCACTACAATTGCAAGTACAACAACAACAACAACAACTACTACTACCACTATTACCACTCATTCTCCTACACCGATTGCTACCACTACTCCTACTCCCACTACATCAATTACTGCTGCTGCTGCTGCTGCTGCTGCTGCTGCTGCTGCTACTACTACTACTACTACTACTACTACTACTACTACTGCTGCTGCTGCTGCTACTACTACTACTACTACTACTACTACAACAACTACTTCTGCTGCTATTACTACTACTTCGCCTTTTGCTACTACTACTACTACTACGACTACTACTACAACTGCAACTACTTTTGTTGCTACTATTACTACTACTTCTCCTTCTTGTACTACTACTACTACTACTGTTGTTGCTGCTGCTGCTAGTACGATAACAACTACTACTACTGCTACTGCTACTACTCTTACTACTACTATAGTTGCCACTACTTCAGCTGTTACTACTACTACCACTGCTGTTGATGCTGCTACTACTCGTACTGCTATAACTACTATAGCTACTGCTGCTACAACTAGTGCAACTATAAGTATTCTAGCTACTGCTACTATAACTACTACTAGTACTACTATTGCTTCTACTACTACTACTACTACTACTACTACTACAACAACTACTACTACTACCACTAATACTACTGCTACTACTACTGCTACTACTACTACTGCTGTTGTTGCTGCTTCTAATACTATTGCTACTACTACTGCTATCGCTTTGGCTACTAACACTACTGCTAATACTCTTAACCATACTACTACTGCTGTTGTTGTTACTGCTACTACTGCTACAACAACTATTACTACTGTTATTATTTTGTTGTCACTACTACTGCAACTACTATTGCTATTTCTCCTACTAATACTACTACTGCTACAACTACTACCACTACTACTACTATTGCACCTGACACTACTACTATTACAACTAAGGTAGCTACTCATGCTTATACTGCTATAGTTACTACAACTACTCCTACTACTAGTACAACTATTGTAACTGCTACTACAACTACTATAACTACTACTACTCCTACAACAACAACTACTATTACTTCAACTCCTACTACTGTTCGTGCTACTACAGCCACTAATATAACTGTTGCTACTACTACTACACTGCTACTAATGCTTCTATTTCAACTACTGCTACAGTTGCTGCTTCTACTACAAATACTACTACTGCTACTACTACTATCGCTGTTACTATTTCTACTAGTATTGCTACTACTGCTACTACTACTACTATAATTTCTGCAACTCCAGCAATTACTTTTACAATGGCTACTTCTACTACTACTGCTGCTACTGCTGCTACTATTACTACTACTATTAATACTAATAGTAATACCGCTACTACTACTACAATTGCTACTACTGCTACCGCTACTACTATTACTACTACTACTGCTGCTACTACTATTACTAATACTACTAGTACTAGTACAACTATTACTGCTACTACTACTACTATTACTTCTCCTACTACTAATATTGTTGTTGCTACTGGTACTATTACTACTACCACTACTACTACTCCAGCAGCTATTGCTACTGTAGCTTCTAATACTAGTACTACTACTACTACTACTACTACTACTACTGCTGCTACCACTACTACTATTAATATTTCTATTACTTCTCCTACGGCTACTACAATTGCTATTACTACTGGTACTACTCCTGCGACTACTACTACCACTATTGGCACTACTACTACTACTACTATGACTACTACTACTACTACTACAACTACTACAACTACTACTTCCACTAATATTACTAGTTCTTCTACTCCTAATACAACTACAGCTACTAGTACTACTACTAGTGCTATTGCTACTACTCTTGCTACTAGTAGTGCTACTGCTACTGATGCTACTACTACTACTTGTACTACTTTTGCTACTTTTACAGCTGCTACTACTTCTACTAGTACTCCTACTACTGGTACTACTAGTATTATAATTTCTGCAACTATAGCAACTACTTCTACGATGGCTACTTCTACTGCTACTACTGCTGCTGCTGCTACTACTACTACTATTACTGCAACTACTTCTACTAATACAACTATTACTACAACTTCTGCATCTAAAAATACTGCATTACTACTACTCCTACTACGACTTCTATTACTTCTTCTGCTACTTTTCTTGCTACTTTTATTGCTAGTACTCCTACCACTCCTGCTACTGTCGCTACTACTGCTACGACTTCTAAGACTACTACCACTACTATTGCTACTATTACTGCTTCTCCAACTTCTACTACTTACACTACTACTACCGCTACAATTGCTACTAGTTTTACTACTACTATTACTACATCTACAATGACTATTGCAACTGCTACTACTACTGCTACTACTTCAACTGCTTCTACTACTACTACTACTGTTGCCACTACCATAACTACCACCATTAATATTGCTGCTACTACTGCCGCTACAATTGCAAGTACAACTACTACTAGTACTACTACTACTACCACTACTACCACTCATTCTCCTACACCGATTGCTACCACTACTCCTATTCCCACTACATCAATTACTGCTACTACTACTACCTCTACTACTACTACTACTATTACTACTACTACTACTACTACTACTACTACTACTACTACTAGTACTACTACTACTGCAACTACTTCTGCTGCTATTACTACTATTTCTCCTTCTGCTACTACTACTACTACTACTACTACTACAACTGCAACTACTTCTACTGCTATTACTACTACTTCTCCTTCTGGTACTACTACTACTACTACTACTACTACTACTACTACTACTAGAAGTATGACAACAACAACTACTACTGCTACTGCTACTACTCTTACTACTACTATAGCTGCTACTACTTCAGCTGCTACTACTACTACCAATGTTGTTGCTACTGCTACTACTCGTACTGCTATAACTACTATAGCTACTACTGCTGCAACTAGTGCTACTATATGTATTCTTGCTACTGCTACTACAACTACTACTAGTACTACTACTGCGCCTACTACTACTACTACTACTACTACTACTACTACTACTACTACTACTACTACTACTACTACTACTACTAATACTACTACTATTACAGCTACCGCTTTGGCTACTAACACTACTGCTAATACTTTTAACCATACTACCACTGCTGTTGTTGTTACTGCTGTTGCTACTACAACAACTATTACTACTGTTGTTGTTTTGTTGTCACTACCACTGCAACTACTATTGCTATTTCTCCTACTAATACTACTAATGCTACTACTACTACTATAGCTACTACTACAAAAACTATTGCTACTACTACTACCACCACTACTACTATTACTACTGATACTACTACTATTACAACTAAGGTAGCTACTCATTCTTCTACTGCTATAGTTACTACAACTACTCCTACTACTAGTACTACTATTGTAATTGCTACACAATTACTATAACTACTACTACTCCTACAACAACAACTACTATTACTTCAACTACCACTACTGTTCGTGCTACTATTGCCACTACTATAACTGCTACTACTGCTACTACACTGCTACTAATACTGCTATTTCAACTACTGCTACTGTTGCTACTTCTGCTACTCCTACTACTGCTACTACTACTACTCCTACAACTACTACTACTGCAACTACGATTTCTATTACTATAGCAACTACAACTACTACTACTTCTACTGCAACTACTACTACTACTCCACCTCCTCCTAATACTACTACTGCTGATACTACTACTACTACTACTACTATTGTTGCTATTGCTATTGTTGCAGCAGCTACAACAACAACTACTACTGCTAAAACTCTAAGTACTGCTACTACTGCTACGACTACTATGACACCAATTACTACAACTACTATTAATACTGCTGCTACTACTACCACTACTGCTACTACTACGTCTTCTCCTCCCCCTACTACCACTGCTGCTACAACGACTACAGATACTGCTACTTCTACTATGTCTACTGCTACTACTACAACTCTTGCTATGACTAGTGCTTCTACTACTACGACAACTCCAACCACTATTACTGCTACTATTACTACTACTACTACTACAACAGCGGCTACTAATACTACTACTACTACTATTGCTACTCCTGCTGCTACTACTACACTTCTTCTTCTTTGACTGCTACCAATATTTTGGCTAATGCTAATACTATTCCTATTACTATTGCCACTACTGCAAATATTGCATCCACTACTACTATAAATACTACTACTGCTCCTACAATGCTACTACTCCTACTACAACTACTGCTATTACTAGCACTGCTACTATAACTATTAGTGCTACTACTACAATTAAAACTACTGCTACTTCTACTACTGCAATTGTTGCGACTAATGCTACTACTATGACTCCTGTTGCTACTACTACTTCTGCTACTACAATTATTGCGACTACCACAGCTACTACGACTACTACTACAACTACTACTACTTCTACTACTACTACTACTACTCCTGCTACTACTACTACTATTACTACTACTAGTACTTCTCCGATTACTTCTGCTACTATTACTACTCCTGTAACAGTCGCAACTGCTACTACTACTACATCAACTACTGTTGCTGCTACTGCTACTACAACTGGTGGTACCCCTGCTGCTACAACTCATGCTCCAACTACTATTACTACTACTAATACAACAAATACTGCTTTTGCTACTACTACTACTTCTGGTACTACTTCTGCAACTACTACTAATACAATTACAACAACTACTACTACTACTACAATGACTACTACTACTGCTACTACTACTTTTATTGCGATAGCTACTACAACTACAATGACTACTATCACTACTGTTATTTTTGCAGTAACTACTACTACTGCTAAAATAATTGCTATGACAACTGGAAGTGCTACTACTATTGCTACTACTACAACTACTACGGCTGCTATAAAAAATACTATTACTACTACAGCTACTATTTCTGCTACAACCACTGCTCCTCCTACTATAGTTACTACTGCTACTACTTTAGCTACTACTACAACTACTACTCCTACTTATACTACAGTTGCAACTACTACTACTGCTAGTACTAGTATTGCTACTACAACCACTATTACAACAATAACAACTTCTACTACTACTTCTCCAACTATTGTTGCTACTACCACTTCTGCTACGACTGATACGACTGCTACAACCACTACTACAGCCACTGCGGCTACTATTGCTACTACTACAACTACTACTATAGCTGTTGCTACAACTAATACTATAGCTGCTGCTGCAACTACTACTACTACCACCACTAATACTGCTACTACTACGTCTTCCTCCTCCAACTACCACTGCAGCAACAATGACTATAGCTACTATTACTTCTACTACTGCTACTTCGACTACTATACCTCTTGCTACTACCACTACTTTTGCTACTACGAGTACTATTGCTATTAATGCTGCTATTGCTACTACTACTACGACTACTACTATAGCAGCTACTAATACTACTGCTACTACTAATGCTACTACTACTACAACTACTACACTGCTACAACTTTGACTACTTCTACTTCTGCTGCTACTATTGCTAATAGTATTACTACTACTATAGCAACTACTGCAAATAGTGCTTCTACTACAACTACTATTACTACTATTGATCCTACTAATGCTTCTACTGCTACTGCAGCTACTATTACTTCTACTACAACTACTTTCACAACTACTACTACTACTGCTGCTGCTACTGCAACTACAACTAGTGCAACTTCTAATACTGCAACTATTGCTACTACTGCAACTACTGCGACTGCTACTACGACTACGACTACTACTACCTCTATTACTGCGGCTACCAATACTCAAGACACTACTACTACAACTACTACTAGTAGTACTACTGTTGCTACTACTACTACTACTACCACTACATCTATGATTACTTCTACTGCTACTATGGCTTCTACTCCTAATAGTGCACTTGCTACAACAGCAACTACTGCTACTACTAGTACTATTACTACTGCTACTACTACTATTGCAACAACTGCAACAACTACTACTACCACTACTACTGCTGCTACTGCTACTGCAACTAGTGCTACCCCTGCTGCTGCTACTCTCGCTCAAACTACTATTACTACTAGTGATACAACTAATTCTGCTTCTACTACTGCTACTACTGATTCTGGTACTACTTTCATACTTACTACTAATAGTATTACAACAACTACAATAACTGCTACAACACTACTGCTATTTCTACTGCTACTACTACTATTACTACTGCTGCTGTTGCTGTCGTAACTACTACTATAGCTAAAATAATTGCTACTACAACTACTACTACTAATTAGAGTAGTGGTTGTTGGAGTAGGGGTAGTAGTGGTAGTAGGAGTAGTAGTAGTAATGGGTGTTGGTGTAGGAGTAGTAGTAGTAGCAGCAGTAGTAGTGGTAGGAGTAGAAGTAGTAGTTGGAGGAGTAGGAGCAGGAATAGTTATAGTAGTATTCAGTAGTAGTTGTAGTAGTAGTAGCAGTAGGAGTAGTAGGAGTAGTACTCGTTGTAGTTGTACTAGTAGTAAAAGTAGTAGTAGCAGCAGTAGCAGCGAAAGGAGTTATAGTAGTTATATTAGTAATAATAGTAGTAGTGGTTGTAATAGGAGTAGTATTAGTAGTAGCAGTAGTAGTAGTGGAAGGAGTTATAATAGTAGTTCCAATACTAGTAGTTGTAGTAACAGTACTAGTAGGTGTAGTAGTTGTAGCTGTAATAGTGGTTGTAGTAGTTGCAGTAGAAGTAGCAATGGGAGTAATAGTTGTAGTTGGAGTAGTAGTAGTAGTTTTTGTTGTTGTAATAGTGATATTAGTAGTAGTAGTTATAGCAACAGCAGTAGTATGAGTTGGAGTAGCAGTAGTACTAGCAGTTGTTGTAATATTAGTAATAGTAGTTGTAGTAGTAGCAGTACTAGTTTAGGAGTAGTAGTAGCTATTGTAGTAGTAGTAGAGGGAGTAGTAGTTGTAGGAGTAGTAATAGTGGTAATGGTAGTTGTAGTAGTAATAACAATAATCATAGTAGTAGTAGTAGGTGTAGTAGTAGTAGGAAACGCAATTGCAGTAGTCATAGAAGTAGTTGTATTTACATTAGTATTAGTCATAGTAGTAGTATTAGAAACAGTAGAGTAGTAGTGGCAGTAGTAGTCGCAGTAGCAGTAGTAGTAGCTGTAGTAGTAGTAGTAGCTATGGTAGCAGCAGCAGTAGTAGTAGTATTCATAGCACTAGTATTCATAGTAGTAGTAGCAGCAGTAGCATTTGTAGTAGGAGCATTAGCTGCAACAGCAGTAGCAGTAGCAGTAGTAGTAGTGGTCGTTGTAGTAATAAGACAAGTTGTATTAAAACTACTATTAGTAGTGTTATTAGTCATAGTAGTAGGAGTATCAGTAGAAGTAGCAGCATTAGCAGTAGCAAAAGTTGTAGTAGCAACAACAATAACAAAAGGATTAGGAGTAGCTATAGTAGGAGCAAGAATAGTGGTAGTAGTAGCAAGAGCGAGAATAGGTGTTGAAGTAGTAATAATAGTAGCAGCAGTAGTAGAACTTGTAGCAGTAGTAGTAGGAGTATGAGTAGTGGTAGTAGTAGTAGTAGGAGTAGCAGTAGTAGTAGCACAAGTAGGAGTTGTAGTTGTTGGAATAGGGATAGTAGTAATAGTTGTTGTTGTTGTAGTAGTAGTAGGAGGAGGAGTAGTAGTTAGAATAGTTGTAGTAGTAGTCGTAGTAGGAATAGTAGTAGTCATAATATTAGTAGCAGCAGCAGTAGTAGTTGGAGTGGCAATAGTAGTAGTAGTAGTTATTATAGTAGCAGTAGCAAAGTAGTTATAGTTATTGTAGCAGCAGTAATAGAAACTTTAGTAGCTGCTGTAGTAGCAGTAGTAATAGTAGCAGTCGTAGAAGTATAAGTAGTAGTTGTAGGAGTAGTACTAGGAGCTACTGTAGTTATAGTTGTAGGAATAGTAGTAGTAGTAGTAGTAGCAATAGTATTGATAGTAGTATCAGTAGTAATGGTAGTAGTAGCAATTATAGCAATAGTAATAGTACTAGAAGTAGCAGTTATAGTACTAGTAGGAGTAGCAGTAGCAGCAGCAGTAGTAGTAGCAGTAGTAATTGTAGTAGTAGTAGCTACAGTAGTAGTAGTTATAGGAGTAGCAGTAGCAGTAGCAGCATTTATTGTAGTAGTAGTAGTAGCTGCCATAGTTGTAGTTGTAGGAGTAGTAGCAGGAGTAGCAGCAGCAGTAGTAGTGGTAGTAGTATTAGTAGTAGTGGTAGTAGCAGCAATAGTAGTAGTAGTAGTACTAGAAGTAGCAGTAGTAGTACTTGTAGGTGCAGCAGTTGCAGCAACAGTTGTAGCAGTTGCAGTAGCAGTAGTAATAGTAGCAGTAGCCTTAGTGGTATTAGTAATTACAATAGTAGAAGTAGTACCAGTAGCAGTAGTAGATGTTGTTGTTGTTGTTGTTGTTGTTGTTGTTATTGTTGTTGTTGTTGTTGTTGTTGTTGTTGTTGTTGTTGTTGTTGTAGTAGTAGTAGTAGTAGTAGTATTAGTAGTAGTAGTAGTAACAGTAGCAAAAATAATAATAGCAGAAGTAGCAACAGCAGTAGTGGTAGTTGCAGAAGCAAGGCTAGTAGTAGCAATAGTTGCAGCAGTAGTAGTAGTAGGAGAAGTAGATGTAGTAGCAGTAGCAATAATAATAGTTATCACTGTTGCAGAAGTAGCTGTAGTAGCATTAGTAGTGGTAGTAGCAGCATTATAGCAGTAGTAGTAGTACTAGTTACAGTAGTAGTAGTAGTATACAAAGTAGTGGTAGTAGTGGAAGCAGTAGTGAGAGTAGTATTGGTAGTAGTAGCATAACCGACATTAACTGTAGTAGCTATAGTAGCAGTAGCAGTAGATGTAATGGTAGTAGTAGCAGTAATAGCCGTATTGGTAGTTGCAGTAGCAGTAGTAGTACTAGCCATAGTAGTGGTAGCAGCAGTAGTAGTAGTAATAGTAGTATTAGTAGTAGCCATAGTAGTAGTAGCAGCAGTTGTAGATGAAATAGTTATAGAAGCCGTAGCAGTAGTAGTAGTAGAGATAGTAGAGGAGTAGTAGTAGCTATTGGAGGGGCATAAGTAGATGTAGTAGTAGTATTTGAAGTTCTAGTTGCGGAAGTATTAGTAGCAGTAGCAGTTACAATAGTAGCGTTAGCAGCAGCAGTGGCAGTAGTAGTAGTATAAACAGAAGTAGTAGTAGTAGCAGTTGTAGATGTTGTAGTTGTGGTAGGAGAAGTAATAGTAGTAGTAGTAGTAGTAGTAATAAGAGAAGAAAGAGTAGTAGTAGTAGTTGTTGTTGTAATAGTAGTAATAGTAGAAGTAGTAGCAACAATAATTATAGTTGAAGTGGCATCAGTCATTCCAGTAATAGTTGCAGGAGTAGCAGTAGTATGGGAAGTAGTTATAGTGGTAGTAGTTGCAATAGTATTAGCAGTCGTATTAATAATAGGAGAAGTGGTTGCAGTAATAGTAGTAGTAGTAGTTGTTGTTGTTGCAGTAGTAGTAGTAGTTGTAGCAGATGGAGAATTAGTGGTAGAAGCATAGTTGTAGCAGTAGCAGTAATAGTAGTAGAGTAGCAATAGTAGTAATCGCACTAGTTGCTACAGTAGTAGTAGTAGCTGTAAGAGTGGTAGTAGTAGATGTAGCTAGAGTAGTAGAAGAAGTTGTAGTAGCAGTAGTAGTAGTAGTAGCAGTACTAAAAATAGCCACAGTAGTAGCAATTGTTGTAGCAGTAGCCATAGTAGTAGTAGTAGCAGGAATAGTAGTAGTAGTAGTAGTCATAGTAGAAGAATTAGTAATAGTAGTAGCAGTTTTGGTTGCTAAAGTAGCAATAGTAGCAATAGAAGTAGTAGTAGCGGCAGTAGTAGTAGCAGTGGAATTAGTAGTTGGTCAAATACGTGTAGTAGCAGGAGTAGCAGTAGTAGCAGGAGGAGGAGAAGAAGGAGAAATACAAGTAGTAGTAGGAGCAGTACTAGTAGTAGTAGTAGCAGTAGTAGTTGCAGCAGAAGTAACAGTAGTAATAGTAGTAGTAGCTGTGGTCGTAGTAGTTGTTGTTGTAGTAGTAATAGTAGTAGTAGGAGTAGTAGTAGTTATAATAGTAGCAGAAGTAGCAGCAGTAGTAGTTATTATAGCAGCTATAGTAGCAGTTGAACAAGTTGGAGCTATAGTAGGAGTAGTAGTAGCAGTAGTGGTTGTCATACTAGTAGTACTAGCAGTAATAGTAGTTCTAGAAGCAGTAGTAGTAGTGCTGTAATAGGGCCAGTTGTACTAGTAGTAGAACTAGCAGAAGTAGTTATAGTAGTAGTAGTAGTAGTAGTAGTAGTAGTAGTAGTAGTAGTAGTAGTAGTAGTAGTAGTTGTAGTAGTCATCGTCGTATATTTGTAGTAGTCGTAGTAGTACAGTAGTAGTATTATTCGTAGTCGCAAGCAGTAGTCGTCGTACATTGTAGAGTCCATAGTCAGCCGCCCCGTCAGCGAATAATAGTAGTGGTGGTAGTGGTAGTAGTGGTAGCAGTGGTTGTAGTAGTAGCAGTAGTAGTAGCAATAGTAGCTGTAGTAGCAATAGTAGCTGTAGCAGCAGTAGCAATAGGAGTAATAGTAGCAGCAACAGTAGTAGTAGTACTAGTAGTGGTTGTACAACTAGTAGTAGAACCAGAAGTAGTCGTGGTAATAGTTGCAGTAGTAGAAGTTGTAGCAATAGTAGTTGTTGTAGTCGTAGAAGTAATAGTAGCAATAGTTGTAGTAGTAGATGTAGTAGTTGTATTAATAGCAGCAGTAATAGTGTTAGTAGTAGCTTTAGTAGCAGTAGTAGTAGTAGCATTAGTAGTAGCTGTAGTAGCTATAGTAGTAGTAGTCGTAGCACTAGTCGTAGTAGTTGTTGCGATAGTAATGGCACTTGTAGTAGTAATATTAGTTGTAGCAGAAGCAGCAGTAATAGTAGTTGTAGTTATAGCTGTAATCGTAGAAGTAGGAGAAGTAGTAGTAGCAATAGCAGCAACCGTAGCTGCAATAGCCATAGTAGTAGCAACAGTAGCAGCGTAGTCGTACTCCTAGTAGTAGTAGTAGTAGTAGTAGTAGTAGAAGAAAGAGTAGCAGAAATTATAGTAGCAGTAGTAGTGGTACTAGAAATAGTAGTAGTAGGAGTAGAAGTTATAGTAGCAATATTATCTATAGCTGCATGGGCAGTTGTTGCTGCAGTGTTATAGTAGCAGTAGTAGCAATAGTAGCAGTAGTTATAGTAGAAGCAGTAGTAGTTATTGTAGCAGTTGTAGTAGCAATTGAACAAGTTGAAGCTATAGTAGGCATAGTAGTAGCAGTAGTGGTTATCATACTAGTAGTAGTAGCAGTAATAGTAGCTCTAGCAGCAGTAGTAGTAGTGCAATAATAGGGCCAGTTGCAGTAGTAGTAGAACTAGCAGAAGTAGCTATAGTAGTAGTAGAAGTACTAGTAGTAGTAGTAGTAGTAGTAGTAGTAGTAGTAGTAGTTGTGGTAGGAGTAGTAGAAGTAGAAGTCGTAGCAGTAGTAGTCATACTTATAGATGTAGCATTAGTAGCAGCAGCCATAGTACAAGTAGTAGTGGTGGTGGTAGTGGTAGTAGTGGTAGTAGTAGCAATAGTAGTAGTAGCAATAATAGCAGTAGCAGTAGCACTTGTAGTAACGGTAGTAGCTGTAGGAGCTAGAGTAGCAGCAATAGTGAAGTAGTAGTATTAGTAGCAGCAGCAGTAGTTGTAGTAGTAATAGTAGCAGCAATAGTAGTAGTAGTACTAGTAGTGGTTGTACAACTAGTAGTAGTAGCAGAAGTAGTCGTGGTAATAGTTGCAGTAGTAGAAGTTGTAGCAATAGTAGTTGTAATAGTAGTAGAAGTAATAGTAGCAATAGTTGTAGTAGTAGATGTAGTAGTTGTAATAATAGCAGCAGTAGTAGTGTTAGTAGTAGCTTTAGTAGTAGTCGCATTAGTAGTAGCTGTAGTAGCCGTAGTAGTAGTAGTTGTAGCACTAGTCGTAGTAGTTTTTGCTATAGTAATAGCAGTTGTAGTAGTAATATTAGTTGTAGCAGAAGCAGTAGTAATAGTAGTTGTAGTTATAGCTATAGTCGTAGAAGTAGGAGAAGTAGTAGTAGCTGTAGTAGCAACTGTAGCTGCAACAGCTGTAGTAGTAGCAGCACTAGCAGCGTAGTAGTACTCCTAGTACTAGTAAAAGAAAGAATAGCAGAAATTATAGTAGTAGTAGTAGTAGTGGTACTAGAAATAGTAGTAGTAGGAGTAGAAGTTAGAGTAGCAATATTAGCTATAACAGCATGGGCAATTGCTGCTATAGTAGTTGTAGTAGCTATAGTAGCAAGAGTAGCAGTAGTTGTAGTAGTAGCGATAATAGCACTAGTAGCTGTAGTAGTAGTAGAAGAAGTAGTAGTTGTACTTTTAGTATTTGGGGTAGTAATAGTGGTTGTTGTGGCAGTAGTAATAGTAGAAGTAGTGGTAGTAGTCATAGTAGTCATAGCGACAACAATAGTAGAAGTTGGAGAAGTAGTAGTAGTTACTGTAGCAGTAGCAGTAGCAGAAGTGGTAGTAGTAGTTGTTGTGGTAGCAGAAGCAGCAAAAGCAATAGTAGTAATAGTAGTAGAAGTAGTAGGAGAAGTAGTAGTAGTAGCAGCAGGGACAATAGTGGTGGTACTAGTAGCTGCAATAGCAGTAGCAGCAATAGTACCAGTAGTTGTAGTAGTGGTAGTATCGATAGTTGCATTAGCAGCAGTAGTAGTCAAAGTAGTGGCAGTTGTAGCAGTAGTAGCAGTAGTTGTAAAAGTAGTAGCAGTAATAGCATGAGTAGTAGCAGTAGTACTAGTAGTAGTTTTAGTAGTAGTAGTAGAAGCAGTAGCAGTAGCAGCAGCAATAGTAGTAGTAGTAGCTGCAGTAGTTAGTAGCAGAAGTAGTAGCAGAAGCACTTGTAATAGTTGTAGTAGAAGCAGTAGCACCGGTAACAGCAGGAGTGATATTAGCAGTAGTAGTGGTAGTAAAATACCAGTAGTTGTAGTGGTAGCAGTAGCAGCAGCAATAGTAGTGGTTGGAGAAGTAGCAGTAGCAGCGGTAGTAGTAGTATTTATTGTCATTGTTGTAGTAGTTGCAATAGTAGTACCAATCGTAGTAATAGTAGTAGTTGTAGTGGTAGTAGCAGCAATTGTTGTTGTAGTAGTAGTAGTAATAGTGGCAATAGCAGCAGAAGTATCTGCGTAGTAGTAGTCATAGTAGTAGTAGTGGCAGCAGCAGTAGTAGTAATTGTAGTGGTATTAGCAATAGCAGTAGTAGCAGTAGTAGCTGTAGTAGTAGTCATGGTGGCAGTAGTAGCAGAAGTTGTAATAGAAGTAGTAATAGTAGTTAATGTTGTAGTAGAAGTAGCAATAGTAGCAGAAGTAGCAGCAATAGTAGTAGTAGTAGTAATATCAGTAGTCTCCGTAATAATAGTCGTAGTAGTAGTAGTAGGAGAAGAGGTTGTAGTTGTAGTAGTGGAGGGGGCAGTAGTAGTAGGATAACGGTTGTACTAGTAGTAGTAGTAGTAGTGGCAGTAGTAATAGTAGTAGTAGTAGTAGTAGTAGTAGTAGTAGTAGTAGTAGTAGTGCTAGTACTAGTCGAAATAATAGTAGTAGTAGAAGTGGTAGTAGTAGTGGTAGTAGTAGCAACAGTAGTAGTAGCAGAAGTTGTAGTAGTAGGAGAAATAATAGTTCTAGCAGAAGTAGTAATAGTGGCAGCTATGGTAGTAGTAGTGCTAGTCGTAGCAGCGGTAGTATCAGTAGCTGCAGCAGCAATAGTAGTAGTAGCAATAGTGGTAGTAGCAGCAGTAGTACTAGTAGTAGTAGCCATATTTGTAGTAGTCGTAGGGGTAGTAGTAGTATTAGTAGTAATAGTAGTAGTAGTAGGAGTAGTAGTAGTAGTTGAAGGTGTTGTAGTAGTAGTAGAAGTAATAGTAGTAGTTGTGCAAGGAGTACTCGAAGTGCCAATAGTAGTAGTAATTTTAGTAGTAGTAGTACTAGTTGTTGTAGCAGTAAAAGTGGCAGTAGTTGTAGTAGAAGTAGCAGCAGTAGTAGTAGTCATAGGAGTAGTAGTAGTATTAGTAGAAGTAATAGTAGTAGCTGGAGTAGGACTAATACTAGTAGTAGTACTAGTAGGAGGAGTAGTAGTAGCAGCATAAGTAGTAGTAGTAGTAGTAGTACTAGTAGTAGTGGTGGTAATAGTCGTGGTAGTAGTAGGAATGGTAGTAGTTGGAGTAGCGGAGGTAGTAGGAGTAATAGTAGTAGTAGTTATACTTGCAGCAGTAGTAGTAGTATTAGCGGTAGTATGAAGAGTAATAGTAGCAATGGAAGTAGTGGTTATAGTAGTAGCTGCAATAGCAGCAGCAGTAGTAGTAGGAGTGGGAGTATGAGTAGTAGTACGAGTTGTAGTAGTTGGAGTAGTGGTAGTAGTAGGAGTAGTAGTAGTAGAAGTAGTAGTAGTATTTGTCGCCACCGCAGTAGTAGTACAAGAAGTAATAGTAGTAGTACAAGTTTTAGCAGTCACAGTAGTAGTAGGAGGAGTAGTTGAAGTAATAGCAGTAGTAATAGCAGCAATTGTAGTAGCCGTACTTGCTATGGCAATAGTTGTAGTAGTTATAGTAGCAAAAGTAGAAGTAGTAGCAGTAGGAGTAAGAATAGTGGCAATGGTAGTAGTAGTAGTAGCAGCAGCAGCAATAGCAATAGTCGTAGTAGTAGTGGTAGTTGCAGTAGGGTTTAGTAGTAGTAGTAGTAGTAGGAGTAGTAGTAGGAGGAGGAGCAGTTGTAGTAGTAACAGCAGTAGTTGTTGTACTATTAATAGTGTAGTAGTAGTAGTAGTCGTATTTGCAATAATAGTTGTAGTAATAGGAGTCGGAATAGTAATAGTCGTAGTAGTAGTAGTAGCCGCAGCAGCAGTAGTAGTGGCAATCGAAGTAGTAGTAGGCGTAGCAGTTGCAATAGTAATAGTGGTAGTAACAGGTGCAGTTGTAGTCATTGTTGTTGTTGTAGCAGTAGTAAAAGCAATGTTTGTAAGTGTAGTAGTAATAGTATTAGTAAACATAGTAGTAGTAGTGGGAGTAGCAGTAGGAGTTGTAATTGTACTAGTAGTAGTAGCGGTAGTTGTAGTAGCAATAGTAGTGGTAGTAGTAGTAGTAGTAGTAGTAGTAGTAGAAGTAGTAGTAGTAGTAGCAGTCAAAGCAGAAGTAGCAGTCGATGTAGTGGTAGCAGTAGTAGCAGTATTAGGTGTAGCAGCAGCAGCAGCAGTAGTAGCTGCTGCAGTAGTCATAGTAGTAGCAGTTGTTGCAGTAGAGGTCGCAGTAGCAGATGGAAAAGAAGTATTAGCAGCAGTAGCAGTTGTTGTAGTAGTAGCAGCAATATTAGTAGTAGTATTAGTAGTGGTAGTACTTGGAGTAGTAGTATTAGGTGCCGTGGTAGCAATTGTAGCAGTAGTAGTTGGAGTAGTATTATTAGTAGCGATGGTAACAATTGTAGCAGTAGTGGCAGTAGTAGTTGTAGTTGTAGGAGTAGCAGTTGCAGTAGTCACATCGGTTGCAGTAGTCGCATCGGTTGCAGTAGTAGCTAGAGTAGTAGTAGTAGCAGTAGTAGCAGTAGTATTCGTAGTAGCAGTAGAAGGAGTAGTAGCGGTAGTAGCTGAAGTAGTTGTAGTTGTATTAGCATTAGTAGTAGTAGTAGAGGTATTAGTTGTCGTATTAGTAGTAGAAGTAGTAGTTGTATTAGAGGTATTAGAGGTATTAGTAGTAGTAGTATTCGTAGTAGTAGTAGTAGTAGTAACAATAGTATTAGGAGTAGTACTAGTAGTAGTAGAAGTTGTAGTTGTCATATTAGTAGTTGTAGTAATAGTAGTAGTAAGAGTAGTAGGAGGAGGAGCAGCAGCAGCAGTAGTAGTAGCAGTAGTAATAGAAGTGGTAGTAGCAATACTAGTTGTAGTTGGAGTAGGAGTGGTAGCCTTAGTTGTAACAGTAGCAGCAGTAGTACTCGTAGCAGTAGTAGTAGCGGTAGTAGTAGTAGTAATAGAAGCAGTAATAGTTGCGGTAGTAGTAGTAGTTGTCGTATTAGTAGTAGTAGCGGTACTAGCAGTTGTAGCAACAGCTGTAGTAGTTGTAATTGAACTAGTAGTTTTGGCAGTAGTATCAATAGTAGCAATAGTAGCATAAGTAGCTGTAATAGTAGATGTAGTAGTAGTTAGTAGTAGCAATCGTTGTAGCAGTAGCAGCAGTTGTAGCACTGTAAGTAGTGGTAGTAGCAGTTGCAATAGCAGCTGTAGTAGCATGAGTATTTGTTGTTGTATTAGTGGCACTAATAGTTGCAGTAGTTGTAATAGTGGCAGTGGTAGTAGTGGTCATAGTAGTAGTAATAGCTATATTAGTAGTAGCAACAACAGTAATTGTCGCAGTAGTAGCAATAGTGGTAGATGTAGTAGTTGTTGTAGTAGTAATTGTAGTAGCAGTTGCAGCAGTTGTAGGAGGTGAAGTGGTGGTAGCAGTAGTAGTATTAGTAGAAGTTGTAGTAGTAGTTGCAGTAGTAGTAGTAATAGTAGTAGGGCTAGTAGAAGTATTAGTAGCACTAGTAGTAGTAGTACAAGTAGTAATGGTAGTAGAAGTAGTAGTAAAAGTAGTAGAGGAAGTAGTAGTAGTGGCACTAGTAGTAGTAGTTGTAGTAGTAGTAGTTGTTGTTGTTGTATTAATAGTAGTAATTGTAGTAGCAGTAGTAGCAGTTGTAGTAATAGAAATAGAAGTATTAGTAGTCGTAGTAGTAGTAGTACTAGTAGTATCCGTAGCAGTAACACTAGTCATAGCAGTAGTAGTAGCAGCAGCTGTACTATTAGTTGCAGTAGTAGTAGTAGCAGTAGTAGTAGCAACAGTGGTAACAGTAGTAATAGTTGTAGGAGAAGTTGTAATTGTTGCAGTAGTAGTGGTAGCGATAGCAACAGCAGTAGTAGTAGCGATAGCAACAGCAGTAGTAGAAGCAACTGTAGTAGTTGTTGCAATAGTTGCGGTAGTAGTTATCGTTGTAGTTGTACTAGTAGTAGTCGTGGTAGTACTAGCAATAGAAGTAGTAGTAGTTGCAGCAGTTCTCGTAGTAGTAGTACCAGTAGCAGTAGTAGTAGAAGTAGTAGTAGTAGTAGGTCTAATAGTAGTTGTTATAATAGTACTACTAGTAGCAGTAGTAGCGGTCATCGTAGTAGCAGTAGCAGTAGTAGCAGTTGTAGCCGTGGTAGTAGTTGTAGCAGCAGTAGCGATAGTAGTAGTTATTGTAGTAGTAGTAGTATTAGTAGTAGTAGTATTAGTAGTAGTAGTAGTAGAATTTGTAGTAGTGATTGCAGAAGCAGCAGTAGTAGCTGTAGTAACAGTGGTGGTAGTAGTAGCAGTCATAGCCATTGTAGCAGCAATTGTAGTAGTAGTAATAGTAGTAGAACTAGTAGTAGTAGTAGTTGTACTAATAGGAGCAATAGTAGTAGTGGTAATATTAGTCGTCGCGGTCGTTGTAGCAGCAGTTGCAATAGTAGGAGTAGCAATAGTAGTAGTAGAAGAAGTAGTAGTAGCGGTAATAGTAGTAGGAGAAGTAGTAGTAGTAGCAGAAGAAGTAGTAGCAGTAGTAGTTGCAATAGTACTAGGAGTAGTAGTAGCAGTAGTTGCAGCAATTGTAGTCGTAGTAGTAGTATTAGCGGCAACAATAGTAGTTGTAGTAGCATTAGTAGCAGTAGCAACAATCGCAGCAGCAGTAGTAGTTGTAGTAGCAGTCAGAGCAATAGTACTAACAATTGTAGTAGTAGTAGACGAAGTAGTTGAAGTAGTAGAAGTAGTAGTACTAGTAGTAGTATAGGTGTAGTAGTAGTAGTAGCAATAGAAGTATTAATAGCAGTAGTAGAAGTAGTGGTGGTAATTATAATAGTAGTAGCAATAGTAGTAACAGCAGTATTGGTAGTAGTAGTAGCACTGACAGTACAAGAGGCAATAGTAGTAAAAGTAATAGTAGTGGTAAAAGTAGTAGTAGTAGTAGTAGTGAAATTAGTTGTAGTAGTTGTAATTGTAGTAATTGTAGAAGTAGTACTTGCAGTAGTAATAGTAATACTAATAGTAGTAGCGGTAGTAGTAATAGAAGCAGCAGTAGTAGTAGCAGTAGCAATAGCAGCTGAAGTAGTAGTTGTAGTTATAGTAGCAACAGTTGTAGCTATAGTAGTAATGGTGGCACCAACAACAATAGTAGTTGCAGTACTAGTAGTAGAAGAAGCAATAGCAATAGTGGTAGGAGAAGTAGTAGAAGCAATATTAGTAGTAGTAAGAGAAGTAATAGCAGTAGTGTATTAGCGGCAGCAACAACAATAGTAGTTGTAGTAGTAGTAGTGGTGGTAGCAGTATTAGTAGCCGTAATAGTAGTAGTAGTAGCAGTAGCCGTAATAGTAGTAGTAGTAGTAGTAGCCGTAGTTGTAGCAGTAGTAGTGGTAATTGTAGTAGTAGTTGTAGTAGTGGTGGTAGTATTTGTAGTAGTAGCAGTAGCGGTAGTAGTAGTAGCAACAACAGTTTTAGTAGTAGCAGTTGCAGTAAAAGTAACTGTAGCAGTAGTTGTAGTAGCAGTAGTAGTAGTTGTTTTAGTAATAGTAGCAGTAGTGGTGGTAATAGGATAGTATTAATAGTAGCAGTAGCAGTAGTAGTAGCAACAGTACTAGTAGATGTAGTAGTTGTAATTGTAGTAATGGTTGTAGAAGTAGTAGTAGCGGTGGCAGTAGGAGTAAGAGTTGTAGTTGTAGTAGTAGTTGTTGTAGTGGTAGTAGTAATAGTAGTATTAGTAGTTGTAGTAGTAGTTGTAAAAACAACAGTGGCAGTAGCTGTAGTAATTTAGTATTAGTAGTTATAGTAGTAGTAGTATGAGTTGGAGTAGTAGTAGTTGTAGTAGTAGTAACAGTAGTGGGATTAGTAGTAGGAGTAGTAGTAGTCGTAGTAGTAGTAGCAGTAGTAATGGTAGTAGTAGTAGTTGGAGTAGCAGTAGTAGTAGTCGTAGAAGTAGTTGTAATTGTATTACTATTAGTAATAGAAGTATTAGTTGAAGCAGTAGAGTAGTAGTAGTATTCATCGTTGTAGCAGCAGTAGTAGTAGTGGCAATAGTTGTAAGATTAGTAGTACTAAGACTAGTAGCAGTAGTAGCATTAGTACTAGTAGGAGTAGCAGTAGAAGTAGTAGCGGCAACAGCATCAGTAGCAATGGTTGAAGTTATCGTAGCAGCTGGACCAATAGCAGGATTAGGAGTACCAGTAGTAGAAGCAAGAGTAGTAGTAGTAGTAGCAAGAGTAGGAATAGGTGTAGAAGCAGTGATAATAGTAGAAGTAGCAGTAGAAGTGGTGGTAGTAGTAGTAGGAGTATGAGAAGTGGTAGTAGCGGTAGGTGTAGCAATAAGAGTTGTAGTACCACAACTAGGAGTACAACTTCTACTACTACTACTATTGCTACAGCTCCAGCTACTACCGCTACTACTACTACAACTTCCACTATTACTGCTACTACTACTGCAGCAATTGCTACTGCTATTACTAATACTACTATTACTTTAACAAATACTACTACTGCTACTACTGCAACTTCTACTACTACCATTACTACAACTATTACTACTGCTGCTTATACAACTAGCGCTACCACTACTACTACTACTAATTCTACTATTACAACAATTGCTAATACTAGTGATACTACTACAAATACTACTACAACTACTGCTACATCTCCTATAATAACAACAACAACTACTACTCCATCTCCTCCTATTATTATTGTCGTTATTGCTACTATTGCTACAACTACTGCTACTACTACTACTACTACTACTACTACTACTACTCCTCCAACTGCTACAACCACTACTACTACTGTTACCAATGCTACTACCATTACCAATACACCTACTGTTATTGCTACTACTACTATTGCTGGTACTATGAATAGTGCTATTATTATTATAGCTACTACCGCTACTACTACTTCTCCTACTACTAATACTTCTACTATTACTACTTCTCCACCACCAACTACTACTACCACTACTGCTACTGTTACTATTACTAAAACTACTACTCTGCTACTACTACTCCGACTCCTAGTACAACTAACCATACTATTACTACTGCTACTAGTACAACTACTACTACTAATACTACTATTACTCCCACTACCACTGCTACTACAACTACTACTACTAGTACTACTACTACTACTGTAACTATTCCAAGTACTACTACTACTCCTAACACTCCTATTATTACTACTACTGCTACTACTATCACAACTACTACTTCGGCTACTACGACTACTACTTCTACTGCTGCTGTTCCTACTACTACTACTACGACTACTACTACTGCTACTACTATTACTACTAAGACTACTACTACTAATACTACTGCTGTTGCTGTAACTACTACTACTACCACTAATATCACTACTTCTACTGTTACTATTGGTCCAACTACAACTATTGCTACTATTACTACTACTACTACTACTATTCCAACTCCGACTCCTACTATTGCAACTGCCTCTACTCCTACTACTACTACTCCTCGTACTACTATTACTATGCCTACCACTATTCCTACTCCTCCAACTCCTACTGCCACGACAACTACTACTATTGCTGCCAGCACTACTCCAACAACTACAACTACTACTACTACTCCTACTACAACTTCTACTACTACTAATACTACAACTACTATTACTATTACTACCACAACTATTACTACTACTACTTTTACTACTACTACTACTACTACTACTACTACTACTACTACTACTAATACTACCACTAATACGAATATTAGTAGCAGCAGTATTAGCAGTACTACTAGGTGTAGTAGTTACTAGAGTAGGAATTGGAGTAGGAGTAGTAGGAGGCGTTTGAGTGGAAGTAATATTAGTAGTAGTACTAGCAGCAATAGATGGAGTAGTAGTAGCAGCAGTTGTACTAGCAGTAGCATTAGTAGTCGTAGTAGGAGCAGTAGATGGAGGAGGAGTAGTAGTTGTTGTACAAGTACTGGAGTTAGTGGTAGTTGTTTAACTAATTGCAATACTGTTAATAGTATTAGGAGTGGTAGTAATAGTAGTAGTACTAGTAGTAGTTGTTGTAGTAGTAGTAGTAATAGTTGTACTAGTAGTAGCAGTAATATTCCTCGTAATATGAGTAGTTGCAGTAGTCGGAGTAGGAGTAGTAGTATTAGTTGTAGCAATAGTAGTAGTCATAGTAGGTTTTGAAGTTATAGTAGTAGTAGGGGTAGCAGTAGTAGAAGTAGCACTACTACTATTACAACAACTACTACTAATATTACTGCGGCTACTACTTATACTGCTGCTAATAAAACTAATATTGTTACTACTGCTACTACTACTACTGCGGCTACTTCTACCACTGCTACTACTATTGCCACTCCGACTACTACTACTACTGTTGCTACTTCTACTACTGCTACTCCTCCTCCTCCTACTACTACTACAACTTCTGATGTTGCTGCTACTATTGATATTGCTACTACTACTATTGCTACTGGTACTATAGCTATTACTTATGCTCCTACTACATCTACTATTGCTACAACTGGTACTACCACTAGTACTACTAACTATGACTACTGCTGCTTCTACCACTGCTACTACTACTATGACTCCTACTATTACAACTTCTACTACTGCTACTGCTACTACAACAACAACTACTACTGCAATTGATACTTCTGCTACTATTGTTACAACTTCCACTACTACTACCCCTACTGCTGTTAATACTACTACTAATACTACTCTGCTTCTATAGCAGCTACTACTACCACTACAACAACA
Organism: Trichopus zeylanicus subsp. travancoricus; assembly: GCA_005019695.1. Lineage (NCBI taxonomy): Eukaryota > Viridiplantae > Streptophyta > Magnoliopsida > Dioscoreales > Dioscoreaceae > Trichopus > Trichopus zeylanicus. The sequence continues at coordinate 477,053 of RXID01014756.1, forward strand.
GTTACTACAACTACCACTTCTACCTTAACTACTACTGCTACTAATACTACTTCTACTTCTGCTACTACTTCTACTACTGCTACTGCTACTACTACTACTAATACTACTACAACTGATGCTACTGCTACTGCTGCCACTACAGCTGCAACTATTGTTACAACTACTGCTACTACTGCCACTACAGTTGCAACTATTGTTACAACTACTGCTACTACCACAACTGCTATTACTACTACTACTAATACTACCACAGCTGTTGCTGCTACTACTTCTACGGTAGCAGCTACTACCAAAACTACTACAATTACAAATACTACCACTTCTACCTCTACTACTACTGCTGCTGTTGTTGCTATTGCTGCTACTACAGCAACTATAACTGCTACTACTGCTAGTACTACTACTGTTACCATTGCTATTACTACTACTACTTCTGTTGCTACTAATACTACTACTACTAATACAACTACCCCACCTACCACTACTACTACTGCTACTGCTATAACTATTACTACTACTTCCACTGCTTCTACTACTCCCGCAACTACTACCACTATGGATATTACTGCTTCTACAACAAAAGCTACTACTGCAACTACTACAACAACTACTACTACCGCGACTACTACAACTAGTACTAATACTACTATTAGTACTACTACTTCTTCTGCTCCTACATCTACTACAACTATTGCTTCTACAACTACTGCTACTGCTACTTCTGCTACAACTAATGATACTCCTAATACTACTACTACTACTTCTACGGCTGCTGCTGCTTCTGTTACTACTGCTACTAATGCTACTATTGCAACTACTAGAACTATTGCTGCTACTTCTACTGCTACTACTACAACTCCTACCACTTGTCCAACTACTTTCATACTACTACTACTACTACTGCTACGACTACTATTGCTAACGCTGCTTCTACTACTACTGCAACTACTACTACTGCTTCCACTATTATTGCTACTATTGCTACTACTACTATAGCTACTATAGCTACGACTGATACTACTACTACTACTGGTACTATGGTTTCTACAGCTGCTAATACTACCACTACTACAATTGCTACTACTGTAATAATTACTGGTACTACTACTACTACTGTTACTACTACAATCTTTGCTACTTCTACTGTGACTTCTACTACGACCATAACTAATACTACAATTACTACTACTACTACTACTACTACAACAACAACAGCTACTACGACTTCTGCTAATACTACTACTACTAGTATTGCTACAACTGACACTACTACTTTTGCTACTAGTAGTACTCCTACTAGTACGGCTTCTACTACTACTACTACCACTCCTATTACTTCTGCTATAATTGCTGCTACTACTACTACTACTACTTTTGCTACTACTGCTACTTCTGCTGCTACTACTATTGTTGTTACTACTACTACTACTTCTACTACTACGACTACAACTACTGCGGCCGCTCCAACAACAAAAACTACTACTATTAGTACTACTGCTGCTACTGCTACTACTACAACAAGTTCTATTGCTACTGTTCCAACTATAGCTACTACTGCTATAGCCACTCCTACGTCAACTACTGGTGCTACTACTAATACTACTGCTAGTGATACTACCACTACTATTGCTCCTACTACTACTACGACTACTACTAGTACTACTTCTACTGCAACTAATGTTGTTGCTGCTCCTACAACAGCTGCTACTAGCACAGCTATTACTACTTCTACTACTACTGTTACAACTATTACTACTGCTACTAGCACTACTAGTACTACTACTGCTACTAGTATTGCTACTATTATTACTATGTTTACTGCTACTATTGCTAGTATTGCTCTAACTACTACCACTGTTGCTACTGCTTCTGCTGCTACTCTGCCTACTACTTTTGCTACAACTGCTACTACTAATGATATTACTACTGCTGCTGCTACTACTACGACAATTACTACTGCTACTAATATTGCTACTACTACTACTGCTATTGTAGCTTCTAGTTCTGTTACTAGTAATACCACTACTACTACTAGTACGGATACTACAACTACTACTGCTACTGCTACCATGACTACTTCTACTACTACTGCTACCACGACTACTACTACGACTACTACTACTACTACTACTACTATTATTATTACTACTACTGCTACAATTGCTACTACTGCGCTACTAACAACACAACTAGTACAACAACGACTACTACTACTACTGCTACTGCTACTACTACTATGCAACAACAACTATTGCTACAACAACTACCACTACTACTACTAATAATACTATTAGTACTACTACTTCTTTTGCTCCTACAGCTACTACTACTACTACTCCTACAACAACTACTACTGCTACTGCTACTACTACTACAACTAATACTATTGCTAGTACAACTACTGCTACGGCTACTACTACTATAGGTAGTATAGATACGATTGAAACTACTACTCTGTTAGTACTACTGCTACTACTATGAGTGCTACTGCTGCTACTACTGCTGCAATCATTACTACGACTACTACTACGACTACTACTACTACTACTATTGTTATCTTTGCTACTGCTACTACAAATCTACAAAGACTACTACTAATACTACTACTACTACTACTACTACTACTACTACTACTACTACTACTACTAGAACTACTACTACTTCTACTGATATTGCTGCTACTGTAACTGCTGCTACTACTACTTCTACTACTACTACTACTACTACAGTTGCTGCTACTACTAGTACTATTGCTACTCCTGCTACTACTGCTGCTGCTACTATTGTTGTTACTACTACTACTACTACTCTGCTACTACGACTACAACTGCTGTAGCTGTTCCAACTACTACTACTACAACAACTAGTGCTACTGCTGCTGCTACTGCTACTACTACTAGTTCTATTGCTACTGCTGTGACTACTGCTACTATTGTTGTAGCTACTCCTATGTATACTACTGGTGTAACTACTAATACTACTGCTAGTGATACTACTAATACTATTTCTTTGACTACTATGACTGCTACTAGTACTACTCCTACTGCAACTAATGCTGCTGCTGCTCCTATAATAGTTGCTACTGCTACCACTGCCACCACTACTAGTATGACAACAAGTACTACTACTACCACTACAACTGCTACAACTATTACTACTGCTACTAGTACTGCTAGTACTACTACTGCTACTATTATAACTATGCCTGCTGCTACTACAACTAGTATTGCTCTGACTACTACCACAGTTGCTTCTTCTTCTGCTACAACTCCACCTACAACTTTTGCTACTACCGCTATTACTATTGCTACTGCTAATGCTATAAATACTGTTGCTACTACTACTACAATTACTATTGCTACTAATACTGCTACTACTACTGCTACTACTACTACTGCTGCTACTACAACTACTACTTCTGTTTCTAGTAATACTACTACTACTTCTACTACTAGTACCAATGCTACGACTACTACTGCTACAACTACCACGACTACTACTACGACTACTGCTACTACTACTACTGCAGCTACTATTACTACTACTGTTGCGACTACTACTACTGCTATTACCAACAAAACTAGTACAACAACGAGTACTACTACTACTACTATTGCTCCTACTACTATGCAACAACAACTATTACTACCACGACTACCACTACTACTACTAATACTACTATTAGTACTACTACTTCTACTCCTACAACTACTACTACTATTGCTCCTACAACAACTACTACTGCTATTGCTACTACTACTACAACTAATGCTACTGCTAGTACAACTACTGCTACGGCTACTAATACTATAGCTACTACAGCTACGATTCATACTACTATTTCTGTTGGTACAACTGCCACTACTACGAGTGCTACTACCGCTACTACTGCCACAATTATTGCTGCTGCTACTACTAGTACTGCTATTGTTATCTTTGCTACTGTTGCTATAACATATACTAAGACTACTACTAATACTACTACTACTTCTGCTAATACTGCTGTTACTACAACAACAACAACTACTACTTCTATTACTACTACTATAGTTGCTGCTACTACTAGTACTATTGCTGCTTCTGCTATTACGGTTTATGCTACTATTGTTGTTACTACTACTACTACTACTACTGCTACTACTACTATGACTACAACTGCTGCAGCTGTTCCAACTACTACTACTACAACTACTAGTACTGCTTCTGATCCTGCTACTAATACTACTAGTTCTATTGCTACTGCTACAACTACTGCTACTCCTACGGCTACTACTATTGCTACTACTACTATGGTTAGTGCTACTACCACTAATATTGCTCCAACTACTAAGACTGCTACTAGCACTACTCCTCCTACTAATGTTGTTGTTGCTCCCACAACTGCTGCTACTACTACCACTGCTACCACTACTAGTATGACAACAACAACTACTACTACTACCATTACTACGTCTACTTCTACTACTGCTACTTCTACTCCAAGACTACTACTACTGCTGCTGCTGCTTCTATCGCTACTACGCCACTACTACTGCTACTATTGCTACTACTACAGTTACCACTAATGCCATTACTACTACTGCTGCTGCTACTACTATAATTACTACCGCTACTACTTCTGTTACTACTAATACTACAACTGCTTCTACTACTCGTACTAATGCTACCAGTACTACTGCTGCTATGGCTATTGCTACTACTTCCCCAAGTTCAACTACTTCTACAACTATTACTGCTACTACTACTACTGCTTCTACAATAACTACTACTACTACTATTACTACTACACATTCTACTACAACTATCGCTACTATTGCTTCTGCATCAACCGCTATTACAATTACTACAACTATTATAACTACTACTACTACTTCGCTAATTACTACTATAACTACAACTACTACAACCACTCCTACTACTACAACAACTACTACAGCAACTACTTCAACTACTTCAACTACTACACTACTACTTCTATGGCTACTATTACAACTCCCAGTACTACTACTACTACTACTATTACTTTACTTACTACTACTACTACTGCAATTGCTACTACTATATCTTCTTCTACTTTTACTACAACTGCTCCTTCAGCGACCACCACTATTGCTACAAGTACTACTTCTACTAATACTATAACAACTACTACTAGTACAACTACTACTAATACTACTACTACCCCTACTACAGCTACTACTACTACCACTCATGCTACTCTTACTACTAATGCTACTAATACTATACCTACTACTTTCGCTAGTTCTACAGCTACTATAGTTTCTGCTTCTGCTCCTACTGCTGCTACGGCTTCTAGTACAATTACTATTGCTATTACTAGTACTACTATTGCTACTGCTACTACTGTAACCACTACTATTATAACTACTAATGCTACAACTACTGTTCCTACAAATATTGCTGGTACTTTTGCTAGCGCTATTACCACTACTACTACTACTACGACTTAAACTACTACTACTATAACGACTACTGTTACTACTACTATGATCACTACTACTACTCCTACTCCTACTACTACTGCGACCGCTACAACAGCTACTATTACTACTACTATTTCTCCTACTACTACTACTACAACAACAATGACTACTGTTGTTGCTATAGCTGCTACTACTACTACTATAACTACTGCTACTACTACTACTATAACTACTGCTACTACAACTACCACTACTCCTACTACATTATCGCTTTTGCTACAACTAATATTGCTACTATAGCTAATGCTAATATAACAACTACTATAGCTACTACTACTACTTTTATTACTACAACTACAACTACAACTATTACTAGTACAGCTACTTAAAGTGGCACTACAGCTACTACTGCTACTGCTACTACCACTGCTACTACTACTACTGCTGCTACTACTGCAACTACTACTACAATTACCACCACCACAACTACTACTACCACCACAACTTCGCCACCTGCTACTACTATTGCTACTACTACGACTAGTACTACTACTATTATTGCTACTACTCCTACTATTACTGCTTCTACTGCTACTACTGCTACTACTACTACTACAACAATAACAACAATAACTACTACTACTTCACCTACTACTATTATTACTACTGCTTCTATTGCTGCTACCACTACTACTGCTACTACTAATACTACTACTAATGCTACCACGACTACTCCTAGAACCACCACTACTATTAATACTACTACTGCTACTATGACTATTCTTACCGCTACCACATTTTCTCCTACTACTACAACTGACGATATTATTACGACTATTGCTACTACTACTACTACTACTATTACTACAATTACTACAACTACTCTTGCTACTACTATTACTACTACTAATACTTCTTCTGCTCTTATGACTACTACTACTACTGCTACTACTACTACTGCTGCTGCTACTTTTACTGCTACAACTATTGGTACTACTACTACTAGCACTCCTACTACTCCTTCTATAACTACTTTTATTACTTCTACTACTACGACTACAGTTACTACTACTACGACTAACACTACTAATACTGTTACTACTACTATTGCTACTATTGCTACTATTGCTACCACTGCGACTACTGCGGTTACAGCCACTACTACTGCTACTACTACTAAAGCTATTGGAATAGCAGCTACTGCTACTTTCACTCCTACTGTTGCGACTGCTACTATTGCTACTACCAACACAACTAGTATAACAATGGCAACTACAACAACAACAACAACTACTGCTCTAACTATTACCACCACTACAAGTACTACAACCACTACCACTAATACTAACATAACTATAACAACTACTTGTACTACTATAGCGACAATAATAGCAACTACCACTACTACAAGTACTATTACTACTACTACTACTCATATTACTATGACTACTACTACTGCTGCTGCTACAACTACTCCTATGGCGACTACCACTACTAATACTACTGCTCTATAGCTACTAGTACTACTTCTACAACTACTACTGCTTCTACAACAGTTCTACTACTACTGCTATTGCTGCTACAACTACAACTACTACTAGTGCTACTACTATCACTCCTAATACTACTACTACTGCAAGTACAGTTACTACTTCTGCTACACCTACTATTCCTACTATACCTACAACTACAACAACTACTACTACTTTGACTACTATAATTGGATGTAGTACTGCTATAACAACTTATACTATCACTACTACTACTACTGCTACTACTGCTACTAATTCTACTAATACAACAATTACCACCACAACTACTACTACTGCTTTTATTGCTTCTACTACTATTTCGCCTAATACTACTACTATTGCTACTAGTACTACTACAACTGCTACTACTACTACTATTGCTGTTACTACAACTGCTACTACTACTGCGATTGTTGTTACTACAACTACTACTAGTACTATTACTGCTACTACTGCTACTATTCCCACTAATATTGTAACTACTATTACTGCTTCCACTGCCATCACCACCACTACTACTACTATTGTGACTACTACTTCTATTACTGCTACCCCTACTACTGCTACTCCAACTACTTCTCATGCTACAATTGCTACTGCTACTACTGCTACTCCTACTTCTGCAACTACTACTACTACTAATCCTACTACTACTGCTACAACTACTTCTATTGCTAGCGCTACTACTGAAACTGCTACTATAAGTAGTACTACATGTACAACTACTACTACTATTTCCGCTACTTCTACTAAGGCTATTGCTTCAA